>JBBPTZ010000517.1:0-19859 GCA_038094315.1 Phylloporus cf. tubipes | reverse complement strand
GTCGTTGCAAGACATGGTGGGTCCGTTCATGGTGGAGGGTGACATTGTCCGTGGTGTGGATCCCTAGATTGTCCATGTAAATTTTGAGCCATTTCTCTCCGATCATATCCGCAAAGATGTTGTTCATAAATGCTTGAAAGGTGGGAGGAGCGTTATTGAAACCAAAGAACATGACGGTGGGTTTGAAGAGACCTAGTGGCGTGATGAATGCGGCCTTCCACTGGTCTTCTTCACGGATACGGATGTTGTTGTAACCCCATCGGATGTCGAACTTGGTGAAAAGAGTTGACTCCTTCATGTCGTCGATGAGCTCGGGGATGAGGGGGAGCGGATAGGCATTGTGGATGTTATGAGAGTTCAGATATCAGTAGTCCTGGCATGGACGTAAGGTTCCATCTTTCTTGGGCACGAAGAAGAATGGGGAAGCTTGGGGGGATTTAGACGGGACAATCCGTCCGGTCTTCAGGTGTTCGTTTACGAAGGCCTTGCAGGCTTCGTGTTCGGCTGGGTTTAAGGGGTAGACCTTGGCAATCTTTGGGATGAAGGACGGCTTTAGATCGATGGTATGGTCGTAGGAATGATGGGGAGGGAGTTTTTCATGAGTCTTTTCTGAGAAGATGTCAGCAAAGTCCTTGCACCAGGTGGGGATCTCTTGTTCCTTGGGTGCGGTTTCCTGGGCGAGCTGAGTGGAGATGGTGATCTTGTTAACGTCTTCTGAGGGGGCATAACAGGAGTCATAGAGCTCAGAGATTTCTTGGTCAACATCTAGTCCAAGATATCGCACCAGGTAGCATTGATGGGTATAGAGTTCATCATCAATGGGGTGGGGGTTGCGGGGGAGTGTGATGCAGCTATTGACCCAGTCGATACGTGGGTTCCATTTCTGGAGCCATGGCATCCCGAGTATGATCTGTTGGTGTCCGAGGCTTAGGACCATAAGTTCTTCTTCGTCATCTGTGGAGGGGAACTTGAGTCCAACCCGAGTCTTCCATCGGATCGTTCCCTTGGTGTTGGCAGTGCCATCGGCATTGTGCGCAATGATTGGGTAGGGTAGTCGCTGCAAGGGAAAGTCGGCTTGGGTGAGAAGTCCGACGTCAATGAAGTTTCCGGTGGCACCGGAGTCAATGAGAGCGAAGGTGTCGACGATTTTTCCAAGGGCCTGCAGTTTAACGGGGACGAGGAGCGTGTGTTTATTGGGCAGAGCAAGTAGTACATTGGAAATATGTAGGGAAGGAGACGTCGAGGCAGCTTCCCGTTCTAAAAATCCTTGGTGTTGATGGCAGCGACGGAGGTAGTTTCTTCGGGCATTTCCTCGAAGCAAACTTTGAGCACTTGAAGGACTTCATCCTCATTCTTGCCCTGAGTTCTCAGGGTGTTGATATAGGTGTCGATGGCAGAGGGGGTGGCGACAGATGGAGCGGGTGACAGTGTTACTGGGGCCAGGATGGTTTCTGTGTTCCGGATGTTCTGAGGGCGACAGGGGTTAGGAGATGTAGTGATACCGGATGAGGTGGGGCAGTTGCCAGCATTGTGGCCTCCTTTGCGGCATTTGAAACAGAGCCTTTCCTTGACACACCTGGCTCATTCAGCAAGGGTGAGCTTGTTGAGCTGGATGGTGTCGATGTCCATGGCATTGGGATTGGCAGCGGGGCGATGGTGGGTGAGTGATGGTGGGGTGCGTCCTTTGGAGATGGCATCCATCCGGGAGACTTGGGCATGGAAAGCCTTGGCCTTGGCGATCCATTCAGTGATGGTGGTGGGTTGTTTTTCGATGCTGATGACAAGCATAGAGATCCAGGAATCTAATCCCAGGGAGAAGAGGTCAATGAGGGTGTCCTGGTCCTGCATTCCAGCCTTGGATGCAAGGTTCTGGAAGTCTGTGATAAACTTTTGGAAGTCGTCGTCATAGACGTCTCCAGAGGTGTGGAAGGACTTCTTCTGGAGCTTAGCGAGCTTGTGGTGGGTGGTGGCCTTGATATCGTATGGGTAGAAGGTGGTCTGGAAGTTAGAGGCCAGCTTCTTGAAGGTTTTTTCGGTAGCAGCGAGGTTGGTATCGGCCATAAGATCATACCACATCTCTGAGAAGGAGACTCCTCAACCCTTACTCATTTTGTTCAGGGTGGTCATGACCTTGGCTTCGTCAGTGGAGTACAATGAGGGGTTTATGGCGAAGTAGGCACGCATGGCCTTCATCCAGTGCATGGCGTCGGTGGATTCTCCGGAGAAGTCAGCAGGAAGAGCAGCTTTAAGCTCGGTGGAGGACATGGTGGGCGACTGGGGTGGGGTGACCGAGATTGGACTAGGGGTACGAGGTGGTGGTACGAAGGACTGGGGTCTAGGTTGTGCAGACAGGGGGAGACCTGTGGGCGGGGGTCGATGGTGACGTGGGATGTACTCAGAGATGGGTGCCTGGGATTCATTGTTTGACTGCGGAGGGTGAAAGCGAGGGGTTCTCGATGGGTGGGCTATGGTGACGAAGGTGGGGCGGTCCTACTCCATGGATAGGAGGGATGGGGTGAGATTCTTGATCTTTTGTTATGCATAGCGTTGCGAACGCAGATCTGGAACGACAGACACGGCCAAGGTTCAATCCGAGGGTGCGGATGACGGGTCAGTCGTCGGGTCGAAGGTAAACAAGGGAGGTTCACTAGGAATCACCTAGGAACTCACAGAGCACTTTCAATAGCGTGCAGCGGCTAATAGAAGTCCAGGGGTGGTTCAAGACACAACACTAGATTGCGAAGATCAAGAATGGGGACTACTGTACATGCAGCGGAGGTATATGTACTCGTTATGTACATAAGCAAAGGAATTCCATGGAAGCGGACAGAACTACTGCGGATGAGTAAGTACGTATGAGTCAATGGGAGAATAGTGGGGAGACGACGCCATTGTGAGAGAAGCAGTGGAGGAGCAAAGCTGTCCATGGAAATGTATGCAATGATCAATCATAAAGTCCGGGGCCTCTTCTGGTAGGATCCGAAGGAATGGTGTCAGGCCAGAAGGCGGGATAGAGGAGCTGCCAGTTCAGTGATACAATGAAAAGGTAGTGCTCCCAACAAGGGCCGGGGTTGGAGTAAGCGAAGGAAAAGAGAAAAATGGACCGTCGTAACAACACAACCGTAACACTGCTCCTCTGGAAGCCAAATCAGAGGCCCCCAGCACAGAAGCGAAAAAATAGTCTGTGACCTTAATGACTCTGCATGGAATCGAGGTTGCATTGACTCTGCCCATGCACTTAAGGAGGTTCATCTCAATGCATCTGGTCTTTCTGACTCCCACACTCTCATATCCTCTATCTCTATTCTTTCCTATGATATTTCCTCTTTTTCTGCACTTGTAGATTCAGGCTCCTCCAACTATTTCATAGATACTTCCTTCATTAATGATCATGGACTTTCCTATTTCATCCCTTCACTTCAACTCTGACTCTTCAACAGGACTACCAACTCTACCATTATCCAAGCAATTGACCTGTTGATCCACTTCAAGTCCAGTGACATCACTTCAACAACATTTTATGTCACCCCACTCGATGAATCCTGTTCTCTTGTTCTAGGACACAACTGGCTGGCCTGCCACAATCCATTGATTGATTGGATTTCCAGCAGTATATTTTTCTGTGCACCCAAGTAGACCATGCCTGTGACCCTGAGCTCACCTCCACCACCTATGGACTTACCTTCTATGGCATCTCCAATGTCACCTACTCCTCTATCTCCATTCTCTGCTCCTACCCCTGTCCTGTCCCCTACTCCTCTCCACTTTTGAGACCATGCAGCCCTACTGATTGCACTTGTCAGTGCCCCTGCCTTTGCATTGGCCTGTTATCTTCAGGGTTCCATCCAGTTTAGTATGCAGCTTTGACCTAAGGAGTCTGACCTCTGTGCTTCCTGTTATGATAGGGCCAGATAGGAACTATCATAGTCTTGAGAGACCTGAGTTCCAAGATGGAGATGGGGGGCAAAGATCAAGGCAGCAGAGATTCTAGGGCTTTCCTAGTGATAGAGAGTTGGTTGCAATGTGCAGAGTGACTAGATAACCCAAGGGGCACTGAGGGTTCAAGGGACAAAATGGTATTATGCAACAATGATGGTCAAAGTAACACAGAGGTCAATCAGAAGACAACCTAAGACTTATAGAAGACAAGACCTTAGCATGGCTAAGGGACAAGGACAAGGAATGCTTGGATTTAGGTGGAAGTTCAAGAAAGACAAGCATGAGAAACTATAGTACAGGAGGGATGGGTTTATATATGGAGTGGAAATGAAGATTGGATAAGTGGGAAATGGAAGGTCATAGAACATTGTGGAACATTCATGACAAAGTGTCTGTGATAAGAGATAAGGATAGTAAATGGAAAGAAGCCAGTCAGTGTGCAAATGGCTACTGGACAATAGGAAAGACAGGTATAGTGGTAACCAGCTGAAAGGAATGAGCATCCAATGCATTGCTGGGATAGGCTAAGTAATACAAGGGAGACAAGCATAAATAGGAAAAAAAAGAATCGTAACATTTTCTTTACCTCCCCTGAGAAGATCAACCTTTCTGGAGTCCCTTCAGAGTATCACAACCTCACAGACATGTTCAGCAAGAGCAAAGCTTCTTAGCTCCCTCCATATTGTGAACATGATCTCAAGATTAATCTCAAGGAAGATGCTACCCCTCCTTGAGGTACCCTCTACTTGCTCTCCACTTCCAAGCTCAAATCCCTCCACACCTTTTTGGATGAGCACTTAGCCAACAGTTTCATCCACCCCTTCTTCTCGGCTCACACCACTCTGGTCCTGTTTGTTTGCAAGAAGGACAGTTCACTCCACCTCTATATTGACTTCCATGAACTCAACAAAATCATAAAGAAAAACTGCTATCCACTTCCCTGCATCTCTAACCTCCTCAATGCTCTGAGCCATGCCAACATTTACACCAAAATTAACCTTTGGCATGCCTACCATCTTGTCTAAATCACTAAGGGTGACAAATGGAAAATGTGGTTCTAAATGCAATATGGGTCCTACAAGTGGCTCATGATGCTGTTTAGACTTATGAACACTCTTGCAGCATTCCAGCAGTTTATTAACACCATTTTTGCTGATCTTCTAAATGTCTATATATAATAGTCTATCTCAATGACATCTTTATTTTCTCCTCAGACAAGGCTGCCCATAAAAAGCATATCTGGAAGGTCCTCCATTATCTCCACAAACATGGACTATATGCCAAATCCAAAAAATACAAGTTCCACACAGACACCACCAAGTACCTTGACTATATCCTGTCTCTGGCCAGACTTACTATATCTGCAAAGAAAGTCAAAGCTATCAAGGATTGGCCAGAACCTCAGAAGGTCTGAGATATCCAGTTCTTCCTTGGATTTGCAAATTCCTACCAGTATTTTATTTATAATTACTTCCACATTGTCATTCCCCTTACTCACCTCATCCATAAGGGTACTCCATGGCATTTCTCTAACATCTGTCAAACAGCCTTCTATAACCTTGAGGAAGCATTCACTTTTGCTCCTATTCTTACTCATTGAGTTCCAGACACCCCTATTATTATAGAAACCAATGCCTCTGACTATGCAATTATGGGTATTCTCTCCATCCATTGTGCTGTAGAAAACACCTAGGTCCTACAGGTGGATAAGAAGGGTAGTCCAACCCAGTCAGTAGCAAGGGTTAAGGTAGAAAGATATGAAAGGTTTGTCCCAAGGATAGCAGAAGAGAACAAAAGTAGAAGGATGGTGCTTAGGCATCATTCCCCAACTAGGTGAGCTTGTACCCACTGTCTGTGCACTCCTCAAGCTTTAAAGGCTAGTGTAGAACTCTTCAATGGGGGTCTGGCTGGTACTAGGGTGAATAGTTGTATGTGAAGTTGACAATGTTGGTAGGATCTCTTGCCTATGAGCTGGGTAGAGAAAGAATGGTCTAGAAGGCTTAGGACTATCATAAAAGGGTGAATGAAAGATGATTTCAAAATGCATAAGACACCTTTTTATAGTCTGGGCATACCTGAGACTCTAAGTATGTATCACATGCTAATGGAGTCTGTAGCAACCAATGAAACATCAAGAATAAAAGGGAGTATAGTAGTTGTGAAGGGAGTAAGCCCATTTTGAGTAGTAGTGTGAACATGGTATAACAGAAGCTAAGAAAAAGATAGTAGAGAAGCACTCACCGGTGAGCCTAGGCATATGAACAAAGGACAAAGGACATGAATGGACAAATGTGGACATTCTGGATGGCCATGGAGTATTCTGTAACCAGATAGTGGATTCTAGGTGGACCAGATGGTCACCAGGACAGACCGGATGATTAGGAAGCAGAGGTGGGCAGCTATAAGTGATCCTAGAAGTTGGTGAAACATATGATTTCATATATAGGGAGCCCTGGATCCCTACAGTGTGAATAAGGAAATCTGCCCTGTCAGCTATTACTTCAGGACACTCCACTTCACTGAACTCAACTACAACACCCATGACAAGGAGCTACTAGCCATCCATGAGATGTTCCAAATCTGGTGTCATTACTTTGAGGGCTCCACCTCTCTGATAGATGTTGTCACAGGCCACAAGAACCTAGGATACTTTGCTATGACAAAACTCCTTATCCACCAGCAGGCCTGGTAGTTGGAGTTCCTTTCCCAATATAACATGGTCATCCATTTCCACCCTGAATGCCTCAAAGCTAAACCCAATGCATTGATTAGACAATGGAATGTTTACCCAAAAAAGAGGGATAAGGACTATACTTATGTCAATTCCCATAACTTCTGTCCCATTTTTACTCAGGAACAGCTTGTGTCATCCCTCTGGGCTACCTACCTTGAGTTTCCAGTACTCCATGCCAGTGCCATGTTTGACCAGGAGAAACTCCACAACAACATTCTTTCAGCACTCCCCTCCAATCCCCTTGCCTCCATTCATCTTTTCAAGGCACCCTTCACCAACTCCCACTGGTCCATCAATTCCAATGGCTTCCTCCACCTCAATAACTGTATCTACATTCTGGACTCCAACAACTTACACCTGCATGTACTCTGCTTCAAGCACAAGTCTCCAGTTACTTCAGTCAGAACCACACCCTGGAACTGATCTGGAGAGAGTATACTTGGCCCAGAATCCATACTTTTGTCAAGGAGTATGTTTCATCTTGTATAGCTTGCTCTTGTGCCAAGGTCCCTAAACATAAGCCATACAGATTCCTGAAACAACTCCACATCCTTGAGAAACTCTGGAACTTCATCTTTATGGACTTTATCAAGCAACTCCCCACCTCCTCAACTTCACCACTATTCTTGTTGTTGTCAACCACCTCACCAAGCAATGCATCTTCATCCTGACCAATGACAAGATCACATCTCTGGAGCTAGCCAAGTTGTTCCTCCTTCATGTGTTCTCCAAGCATGGAGTTCCTTTTTACATCATCTCCAATCAAGGCACCGAGTTTGTATCCCACTTTTTCCACTCTTTAGGAAAGGCCCTAGACATCCACCTCCACTTCATCTCCAGATACCACCCCAAAGGTGACAGACAAACTGAGTACATGAATCAGACCCTTGAATAGTACTTGTGAGTTTATTGCAATTACCAATAGGACAACTGGCCTGAACTCCTGCCCCTAGCAGAGTTTGCCTACAACAATGCTTTGAATGCTACTACCAGTGTTTCTCTGTTCTTCACCAATAAGGATTACAACCTGAACATCACTGTTCATCTGAAAAAGGATTTTACTTTCTTGAAAGCTGTGGAGTATACTGCTGACCTTGACTCCCTACATGAATACCTATACAAAGAAATTGCTGCTGCACAAGTCCACTATCAAGGACTGGCTGATGCTAAACAATCTCCAGCACTGGACTTTCAAGTTAGCAACCAGGTCTTCATCAAAGCTAAGTATTTCTGCTCAACACACCCCTCCAAAAAGCTGTTAGAGAAAAATCTCAGCCTCTACCCAATCATTGCTAAAGCCAGCATGCACTCCTTCACTCTTCACCTTCCTGATTCTATGAAATCCATACACTCTGTGTTTCATGTCTTTCAGCTCAAACTGGCCGTTCTGAACACTATTCTAAACTGGACACAACCTCTACCACCTTCAGTTGAGGTTAAAGGTGAACTGTGTTACGGTTGTACTGTTGCGCCAGTCCGTTTTCCTCTTCTCCTTTGCCTATTCCGACCCCGGCCCTTGCTGGGAGCACTACTTATTCGTCGTATCACTGACCTGGCAGCTCCTTTACCCCACCTTCTGGTCAGACGCCGTTCCTTCTAGTCCTACCGGAACTGACCCCGGGCATTTTCCTTGATCCTTCCGTACGTTTCCATGGACAGCTCTCTCTCCTCCACCGCTTCTCTCACAACGGCGTCGTCGTTCCGTTCCATTCACATTGACACATACGTATTGACTCATCCGCAGTAGTTCCGTCCGTTTCCACGGACTTCTGCCGCTTACATACTGTCTAGTATTTATACCACAGCTGCTTGTACTAGTAGGCATTCTTGATCTGCGCAATCTAGCGTTGTATCTAGAACCATCCCCCGGACCTCTACGAGCCACTGTACGCTCTTGAGCTACTCTGTAAGTTCCTAGGCGATTCCTAGCGAACTCCCCTCGTTCACCTTCGACCCAACGACCGACCCGTCATCCGCACCCTAGTATTGAGCCTTGGCTGCGTCCGACATTCCGGATCTACGTTCGTAACGCTACGCGTAACAAACTGGAGTATGAGATAGCAGAAGTGCTCAATTCAAAGATCAATTGATGTTGATGCAACTGCAAACTTCTATACTTAGTCCGCTGGTCTGATTACAAAGGCACCAATGAAAAGATTTCTTGGCCCTTAGCCATGGAACTTGAACATGCCTCTGACCTTGTCCAGGACTACCACTCCTGCTACCTGGACAAGCCTGGTCCACACTTTGCCTGATCCACTCTGTGATTCACATCAAAAATTTGATTAAAAAAAAAAATACTATCTATAGTACTATTTCTTTTTCTCCTTTTTTTCTCCTGACCCTGTCTGCTTCATCCCAGAGTCACTCAACTCCCCCAACTTCACCCTCACCTCCTCCTTATCTCCACTCTCCATCAATACCCAGCACTTCTTCCACTCTGGAAAGAAATGCTCCTTCACCATCTCAACAAACTGCTTGAAAGCATTTATCTGCCTCTCCATCTGTTCATTCTGGACCTTTACCATGTGGCAGAGTACATTGATCAATTGTGCAATTGCCTGCAGCCCTGCCACAACTGGGTCCTCTTTGCTACTTGGCCCTGCCACCAGTGTTTCCTTTTTCTCTAACCCCTTTTTCTTCTTTCTTACCTGCTTCTCTTTGTCCTCTGCCTTCCTCATCCTCTTCTGCTCCACCTTCTCCTCCCCTAGCTGCTTATACTTTGCCTTCACCTCTTGGCATGCCACAAATGCCAAGGACTTCCCTAACCTAAGCTCACACTCAAGCCCTTGGGCCTTGCATCTCTGACACTCTGGCAGTGACTGCCTTACCACTGACTTCCCCTTCTTCTCACAACACTGTTGTTGTGCTGTGACATTGTGGGCCTACTCTGTTGATTAGTGGTTTGACCCAGGTGAATGGGCACTTACCTGTTTCCTAGCAGCCTCATCCTCCACTTGCTCTCATACTCTTGTCATGATCTCTGCTGCTGCCTCTGCCAACCTTTGTCATCCCTCCTCCACCACACACTGCACCTCTGCCTCTGCCTCCACCACCTGCCATGCTTCCTCCTTTGCTGCTACTCTCACTGTCTCCTTTGCCACCCTCCTCACCTCCTCTGCCTTTCTTTGCACCTCCTCCTCTTTCCTTGCTTTCACTCAACACTTTCACTCTGTGTACTTGATGTTGGCTGTCTCTTCATCATTGTCCTTATACTTAGTGATCCAGATGTCATCCCACTCCATAATGTTGGCAAGGAATAGAGTAGTTGTGGTAGTGGACATGTTGAGGTTGGTGATGATGGTAGTGGTTAGAAGTTAAAAAGCAAGTCCATCCCATATTGGACTTATATGGGTATTTTTTCTGACTCCACACCCGATCACTTATTCTGCTTAGTCTACTTAGTTCACATTGTTCCTAAGTGCACATTATCCACAAGGCCTTCAGGGGTTCAGGCCTAAGAGAGGGATACTGTCATATGCTGCTTTCTACAAGTCCAACTCCAGATTTCCACTTGTTAACTCCACACCAACTCTGGTGTTATCCTTCTATCCTCAGGTCACCTGACCCTCAGACCATTTCTATTACCTTTTTGTATATCCTTGTTCTCACTTAACTCTGTTTATACTAGTCTCACTTTGTTTCCCTTCTGATAGACCTGTGCTTTGCACAGCTCTGATACTCTGGTATTTGTACTCCTGTCTTATTCAGTTCCTTGTTCCATCCTATTAATAATTTGTAATGCTCTGGTAATACTCTGTTCTGGCTTATCAATCCAGTATAACTCCAGAGTATATAAACTCTGTAAATTCATTGTAGATAGTATAGTTCAAATATTGATTTAACTTCCTCCTGACCTTCCTGCACTTGAGTCTCTAAGACTCTTCTCTGACCTCTGACTTTGAGGACTGTGAGTACAAGGGCATGACACATACATCCTGCATCAAGAGTCCTCACCCCTCTTCAACCCACTCTGTACCCCTTGGTACTTCCATGTTACAATTTTCCTTCTCTTCCTCACTGCCTCCTCTCTATTGCACTTCCCTGGTGCTCTACCTATCATTTATGCTTGCATAGATCCCCCTTCACTACTGTTTTCACCTCTGAGCATGTATCTCTTCGATGTCTTGTGTTTCCTTGACTTCATTGTCACTCCATGATACCAACTTGTCTCTCATCTCCAACTGCAGCCCTTGTATCACCAGTACTGTATATTTTTTACTTGCTAAACTTCTTCTCGAGATTCATGCTAACTTTCATATATAATGTTGCTGTGCCCACCTCATACCCTCATCCCTGGGTCAATCCATGACAGGTACTGGTCTGTCCTTCTTCATGCACTTCATGACTCACCCATATCTGGTCATACAGGCTGCTTTCACACCAAGTCCCTGGTTGAACAGAACTACTGGTGGCTGGGCCTTGCCACATTTGTCAACTCCTTTGTTACAGGATGTGCCACTTGTCAATCATCTAAGGTCAATATACACCCCATGGTACCCCTGCTCTTGCCCATCATCTCCACCACTGTTCTTCCATTTAAATAGCTCTCCATGGATCTCATTACAGATCTCCCACCTGCCCAAGGACATGATTCCTTGCTGGTCATGGTCAACTAAGGCCTTTCAAAGGGGGTAATTTTATGCCCTTGTTCCAAAACCATTGACACTCAAGGTGTAGCCACACTCTTTTTCCATTGCATCTTCAAATGCTTTGGCCTCCATGACTCCATTATTTCTGACTGAGGCTCCCAATTTGCCTATGCCTTCACCAAAGAACTTGCCCACCTCCTTCACTATGATGTCCACCTTTCCACCACATATTACCCTCAGACTGATGGCCAGACTGAACAGATCAACCAGGAGGTCAAAACATACCTTCAGATCTTTTGTGGTAATAATCTCATGTCCTGGCTGGAACTGCTGAATTCCACCACAACTCCATGCCACACAGCTCCACCAAGCTCTCACTATTCTCCCTCCTCTTAGGATATGAACCTCACTCATATCCCTTGCTCAAAAAGACATTCCTTCCTGCTCTCAAAAAATGCCTCTCCCTTTTCAACAAAGCCCATGATGAAGCCCTGGCAGTACATGACTCCACCTGTTGGATCATGGCTGAATGCACCACCTGACACTTCTTCCCCTGGAAGGTAGGAGATAAGGTCTGGTTAGAGGCCTCCAATCTCCATATTGCACACTCTTCTAGAAAACTTGCCCCCAAGTGCTTGGACCCTTTCAAAATCTCCCAGGTACTATCACTGCTCTACCATCTCTGGTTACCACCCACATGGAAAATACACAATGTCTTCCATGCCTCCCTCTTATCACTTTATCACAAAACTCCTGCCTTCAGCCCCAACTTTCTCTAATCACCACCAGATCTAGTCAGATCAGAAGAAGAGTACAAGGTTGACAAGATTGTATCACATCAGGGCACTCCAGGATGCCACAAGTATCTGACCACATGAAAAGGCTATCCATTGTTGGAAAACACCTGGAAACCCGAATCCAATCTCCACCACACCCCAGATATCCTCACTGCTTATAAACAGTCTCAAAATCTTGTCTAGATCAGCTCCTTTGATTCCCCCCATTATATGCCAATTCACTATGTCCTCTTCCTCCTTTGCCTCTTCTGACTCTTTATACCTTGCCTCATTGATTTGCCTTCACCCCATATTCCTCGCCCATCTTCCAATGAAGTCACCCAGGAGCTAGTTCACCTCTTCTTAGATGTCTCTACCACACAAATATATCATGCACAGGCCACCCTCCCCACTGCCTTTGGCACCCCTATGCACCTTCTTATCAACAACAACCCTTTGCATATTTTGACCTTGCTCCATCTTCATGGTTTTGCCAACTTTATAGAACAGATCCTGGCCTATAATATCTACTCCACTTTTCATTGTATTTTCTTATGCATGTCTCCTAAAGAGCACACCCACTATATCCACTCCACATTAACCTCCTCCCCATCACCTATCCCTATCACCACTCCTGTCTTCTCCATCCCCACCACCCCCTCTGATATCTTGGTTCCTCCTCCTCCCATGTCTCTCCTTGCCCACATCTCCTCACCTGTTCCTTCCAAGACCTCCACTGCCATGAACTCTCCTGCTGTCAACTCTTTCAATGACAGTCAATGCAATGATGACAACATCCAAACCATTCATACCTGAATGGCCCATACTGAGGCAGGTGACATATTCTCTTTCCCCACTCACATAGTTCCCTCATCTATTATCCACCCACCTGCCTTTGTGTTAACCAAGTGCTTTCGGTGTCATGCTCTGGGTCACTATTGTGAGAACTGCATTTATTATACCTGCCCTCACTGTCACTTATCTGCCCCAGGCCATGCTCAACCTAATTGTCTCCATGTCCAATGCAACATATGCAGTCACTGGGAATATAGCACCTGGCTTTGTCCTAGTCTCCCATGCTTACACTGCTCTCAGTTTGGGCATGTACTTATTGACTGTCCATTCGAGCACTTATCAGCAGATCAGGCTGAGGATATTTATGGAGATAACCAATCGCTTATCCATCCTGGAGGTAACATTTAGGGGGTTTACTAAGAGGATCAAGCCAGGGACTTGATTGTTAGAAGGGGGTAATGTTACAGTTGTGTTACTGTGTGCCTCTATTTTTCTTTTTTCTTTTGCTTACGATGATCCAAACCCTTGTTGGAAACACTACCTCTTTATTGTATCACTGACCTGGCAGTCTCTCTATTCCACTTTCCAGCCTGATGCTGTTCCTTTGGATTCTACCAGACCAGGCTCCAGGCTTTCTCCATGACTATTGTATACATTTCATATGGACAGCATTCTTTCCTGGTCATCTCTCTCATGATGACTTTATATTCCACCACTTCCCACATTACTCATACATATTTGTCAATCTGCAGTAGTTCTGTCCACTTCCATCGCTTTCTATCACTTATATACACTTGGATATATATACCACCACTACATATACTATTATCTCTATTCTTGATCTATGCAATACTAGCATTATATCTTGAACCACCCCTTCAGATCTCTATTAGCCTCTGCACACTTCTATAAATCTTAGGTTGTCTTCTAATAGATCTTTGTGTTACTTCAACTTTTATCATTGCATAACACCACCTTGTCCCTTGAACCCTCGGTGCCCCTTGGGTTATCTAGTCACTCTGTGCATCACAACCAACTCCCTATTACTAGGAAAGCCCTAGAATCTCTGCCACCTTGACCTTTGTCCCCTGTTTCCATCTTGGAACTCAGGTCTCTCAAGACTACAATAGTCCCTACCTGGCCCTATTGTAACAGCCTGTATGGCTGTTCTTGGCTGTATCTGGGCAGTATATGGCTGTCCTCACCCCAGAAGAACATATCAAATGTATCAAAGAATGTTTATGCCTTCGCTGTTGCAAGAAGGGCCACTTTGCCTGGGAATGCCCCAGAACCACCCCACCACCTCTCCCACAATATTCCAACCTTTAACTTCCAGCCAAAAAGATGGGAACTGTCAAGGCAACCACCACCTCAATTCAAGAAGTCAACAAAGAAGAAGTCATGACAAGACAACTCTCCACCAACCTGGATAGTGCTTTGGTTGAATACCAGCAGAATTTTTAAAACAGAAGCACTCCCTGATGCAAGTAGCTTCCATATTTAATGTAACAATATCTCAGACAGAATCAAAACCCCACTCTTTGTACATTCTGATTCAGCTCATCATATCTGAGAATACCCTCAAAGTTATCAAAACCACTGCCCTTCTGGATAGCAGTGCCCAGATCTGCTGCACAGACTGGGACTTTGTCAAAAGAAACCATATTCCTACTTGAAAACTCCCCTCCCTCTTTCTCATCAGAAATGCAAACAAATCTACCAACACTGAATGCCAATATGAAGCCATCCTCTTCATTAAAATTGGCAACATCACCCAAAAGGTTTGCTTCTATGTCATAAATGGAGGAAAGGAAAATATTATCCTTGGATACCTCTGGTTTGCTGCCACCAACTCCAACATTGACTGGAAAAAAGGCATCATTACCATCAACCAAGTGAGGGACAGATTCTCAGACCTTTCCTTCTCCTATTTTGCCATCCATGTGTTATGTGAAGCATACACAATGAGATCTGGAACAGTGGGAATGGCCAATGTTCAATCCAAAGAACAAAGGAGAGCAATGGGCATGCACAAGAAAGTGGGCCTTGGTACTAATAGAGTGACTCAATAGTGCACAGAGGCTAATAGAGATCCAAAGGTGTGAGACCAGATAATATGCTTGTATTGCATTGTGAAAATAGCTAACTACTGGAACAAGTAGTCTAAGCTAAGGCAATGTAGCATGAGGGGAATATTGGAAGTAAGAGTAAATAGAGTACTAGGGATATGAATACTGCAGAGATAGGCAAGAGACAAGTTGGTATTGTAGAATAGCAATGAGGTCAATAGAACAAAGAGACAACAAGGCAATACATACTCAAGGGTAAGTGTGGGAGAATCTATGCAAAGATGAAAAGTAGATCATTTCACACAGAGAAGGTGGAAAAGACTAGGAACAGCAGGGAAAAGGAGGAAAATCATAACACCATGTAGCTTCTTTGTCTAAAAACACCTGACCCACCCTCCAGACTCCCAAACCCCAGATACCCAAGCATACTTCCCTCAACTCCCAGGAAATAAAAGGACTATGCCACTACCTCAAAGCTGAATTACCTGAATGATTTGTGGAAAGAGCCTGATTAATTTACACAATCAACCACACCAAATGATGTGGATCCTGTTTCACACATCCCCAACTCATGGCCACAATATGAAAGATTATCATCTCTACCCTCCTTGCTCAAAAAGCAGCTTTCTCCAAGCCAAAACCCACACTTCTCCCACAATACTCTAAGTATGTATTTGTTTTTGCCAATGATGAAAACACACCATTGCCCCCATCATGTCCCTATAACCATGCAATTAATCTCACCAACTCCTTTATCTCTAAGATAGGAAAACTCTATCCTCTTTCCCCTGACAAACACAAAGCCACCAACAACTTCATTGATGAACACCTCTAGACTGGTAAAATCCACCCCTTGAAATCACTGCAAGCTTTCCCCTTCTTCTTCATCAAGAAGAAGGATGGCAAACTCTGCCCTTACCAACACTACCAGTATCTCAACAAACACACCATCTGAGATGCCTACCCACTCCCCCTCATTTCTGACCTTGTCAATAAGCTCAAAGATGCCAAATACTTTTCAAAATTTAACATCTGATGGGGATACAACAATGTTCACATTAAAGAAGACAACCAATGGAAAGCCACCTTCATCACCCACTAAGGCCTCTTCAAACCAATGGTCATGTTCTTCAGCATGATGAACTCTCCTTTCATGTTTTAATGATTCATGAATGACTCATTCAGAGACTTTATCACCAAAGAATGGCTTGTTATTTACATGAATAACCTCCTTATCTTCTCCAACAACAAAACCAAGCATGAGGAACAAACCAAAAAGATTCTCCAATGAATAAAAGAACTCCAACTCTGTTTCAAATTGAAAAAATGCACATTCTCTGCCAAGGAAGTAGAATACCTTGGCATAATCATCCAACCCAGCGAAATCACCATGGATCCCATCAAGTTGGCTGGCATTGCAGATTGGCCCACTCCCTTATGTATCAAGGACATCCACTTCTTAGAATTTGTGAACTTCTACCACCACTTTGTTCCCTATTACTTTGATATCACCTACCCCTTCCTCAACCTCACCAAGAAGAACCAGTCCTGGGCCTGGTCTATTCTTTGCCAAAACACATTTGACCAACTCAAGCAGTGTTTCACCTTTAAACCTGTCCTTCAAATGCCTGACCTCTCCCAACCCTTTGCTATTGCCACAGATGCTTCCAAGCATGCCTCTGGAGGTTGTTATGATCACCCTATTTTACCCCTATTTTTCACTAATTTTTCTGACCTTTTACACATCCTATTGCATTCTCTATGCAATATCTACACTTATCCTAGCAGATAACTTCTAATCAGGACTTAGCCAACACTAGTCAAGATGAGTCATCAAGGCAATGCACAGCAGTACATAGCTGTGCACATACCTATGCTAAAGCAGTGCTAATCCAGCCTGTATGGCAATGCTCAGCTGTATCTGGGCAGCACATGGCTGTGCAAACCTATGCAGCCTCAAGGTCACAGCACAACATAGATAAGTGCCTCATGGTAATCCTCATGGCTGACTCATCAGTCCCAATATAGAAGGTGAGTATAAAGCACAAGTCAGAACTAGTCAACATGACTCAGGAATACTGGGGCTATGCAACAGATACCAGTGCACACCCTAGTTCTTGTAATTCTATTAGATACATGCATACTCCTCATGTTCACTGACACAGGATATTGTAGATGTAGCATACATGAATGTGAATACAAGAAAGGCATATAAAGGCCAAGGGCAAGCACTAGGATTTTCCCTAGTCTTGTTCTCTTGAAGTTTCCTAGTTTCTATACTAGTATGATTCCTATTCTTTGCTCAAGGCTTACTACTTGCTCTGGTAAGTAATTGGTCCATATAGGGGCTAGTCATTTCAGTATGCTAACATCATCCAGGAATGAGAAATGAATTGTGTCCAATCTGATCAACACATCTCCAAAGTCAAGATCAAGGGCCAGAAGGAGGCAGCAGAGCTACAAGAAGTCATCCAGAAACTCAAAATGGTATGTCATATTGACATATGTATCAAGTCATTTAATCTAATATTGTCCAGGAGCGTGAAACACACCATAGTCAAGTCAATATATACACTGCAAGAATTGTGAAACTGCAAGAGGTTATCCAGCAGCTCAAAGATGTATGTAATATCACTTATCCAGCCATCAGATGCATCATCCTTGTCCAGGAACAAAAGAACTGACACTGTGAAGATGAGGTTAAGGACCAAAAAAAGATTTCAAAGCTACAAGACATTATCCAGCAGCTCAATCACATGTGTATTCACCTAGTCTCAAATTTCTGTCCATTTGAATGCATTCTAATCCTCCCACTTTATTGTCTAGCAACATAAAATGCATAGTGTCCAATTTAAGACTATGGAATTCATGGTATATGAGCCTGTGGACCATGACAAAGTCCACTTTTATAAATATGAAAATGGTCCCAGCCTTGACCTCCATTCTCCAAAGTTTGACCTTTAAAAGAACTGGAAGTCATCATGGAACAGTGTGGTTAGAGAAAGGCATGGATATAGATAACCCATGGTAGGTCATGGGTATGGGTACTCATGGGTATGGGTACAGGTTAGGATTTGGTGACCTGTCAATCTGTGACCCACAGGTACTGTACCCATGTCCCAAAATGGCAGGTAGCATTGCCACCACTGTTTCATTGAGGATGACAGCAACACCTGTGTCATCAACATCAATGACAATAGCATGTTCCTACCACCCCCACCACTGTGTCATCACGACAACAGCATATGAGCAGCAACCATGCCACCTTCACCATCATCAGTGATAATGATGACACATCCACACTAGCCCCATCACCACTCCAACTCACTGCTGCTGCTGCCACCACCACCACCACAACACCACCACTGTGAGCCTGGCTGCTCACTCAGCACTTGCTCAACACCCCCTCCTGCTCATTCAGTGCCCCCCGTTTCTTTCAAGCATGCTGCACACTGCTGCCATAAGCCTGGCTACTCACTCAACGCCCTTTCCAGCTGCTCCCACTCACCTAACATCTCCTCCTGCTCATTCAGTACCCCCATCCCTTTCAAGTGCAGCCACTCACTCAGTGCAGCTCTCACCACATCAATGACACAGCAGTGACCATGCTACCACTGCCTATCACCCTGTTATCACAGCAACAACAAGGAGCAACTGCAGGTGCACCACCTGCCTTATTGAGGACGACAGCAGTTCCAACCACATTCCCATTGTGTCATGATGATGATGATGATGATGACATGATGGTGGCTGCACCATGCCACATCTGCCTCATTGAGGATGACAGCATATCCTGGTGACACCTCCACCATGTTATCAAAGGTGAGATGACACAGTCCATGATGACAACAATGACAATGATGTGGTGACAGCAGCAGCACCACAGCACCACCACTACCATGTTGTTGTGGACAATAGGCACATCCTGGGCACACCTCCACCATGTCCTGTGTTATCAACTACATCCCCATGTCATCAGTAAGGATGTGGCAGCAACAGCAGTGACCATGCTGCCACCACCGCCATGTTGTCAATGATGACAGTGTATCCCTGTTACCTCCACCATGTTATAAGTGATGATGATGTGATAACAAGTGACCATGCCACCACCACCACCACTGTGTTGTCCAGTGGCATGTCCCCATCACCCCCACCACCATGTGATGACAATACAGCAGCAGTGGCAAGCACCAAGCACCACCACACCAAGGACAATAATGCAGTGGTGACAGTGACAAGGTCGCCACAACCGCTGTGTTGATGATGTGTGACACAAGGTGATCACATCAACACCATGGTGGTTGCAATAGTGTGACTGCTGTAGAAAACACCTAGGTCCTGTGGGTGGATAAAAAGGGGTAGTCCGACCCAGTCAGTAGCAAGGGTTAAGGCAGAAGGGTATGAAAGGTTCATCCCAAGGGTAGCAGAAGAGAACAAAAGTAGAAGGATGATGCTTAGGAGTCGTTCCCCAACTGGGTGAGCTCACACCCACTGTCTGTTATGGTCGTACTATTGCGTCAGTCCGTTTTTCTCTTTTCCTTCGCCTACTCCGACCCCGGCCCTTGCTGGGAGCACTACTTATTCGTTGTATCGCTGACCCGGCAGCTCCTTTATCCCGCATTCTGGTCAGACGCCGTTCCTTCTAGTCCTACTGGAACTGACCCCGGATATTATTCTTGATCCGTCCGTACGTCTCCATGGACAGCCTTTCTCCTCCGTCGCTTCTCTCACAACGGTGTTGTCCCCCCGCTACCTTCCCGTTGACACATACGTATTTGTCATTCCGCAGTAGTTCCATCCGGTTCTACAGACTTCTGTCGCTTACGTATAGTCAAGTACTTATACCACCGCTGCCTGTACTAGTACCTCATTCTTGATCTGCGCAATCTAGCGTTGTATCTAGAACCAACCCCCGGACCTCTACGAGCCCCTGTACACTCTTGAGCTACTCTGT
>JBBPTZ010000516.1:0-19909 GCA_038094315.1 Phylloporus cf. tubipes | reverse complement strand
GTGGTATGAGAAAATATGTGATACTTTTCAAACTCAGACATACTATTTACATGTGTATCTTTCATTGTATAACAAAGTAATTTTTTTATTAGCCTTTGTTATAATAGAATATTTGAAATTTTGAATGGTTTTTAAGTTTGAAGGCCATATGATAAAAACATATTTTACTCAATCAATGCCTTAATAGTCAGCTTCTTAGTCTAAGATGTGTGAAATATGGGTCATTACTATATTTAGAAATTACCAGAAAAAAATTGGAATTACAATATTGGGTCATAAATGAATTATATTGTTATGACATTGGTTAAATAGGATTCATATATTTATTGTAAAAGCATTTCAAAATCCATATCATTATAAAATTACCAATACAATCAAGGATCATTTATATGAGTTTATTTTTATATTGTTTACCTAATCTATTTCAAATTTACAAGTATTAAAATGACATTAGCTGACTATAATGAACTCTAAGTATTTGGACTTGAACTTTTTTTTCTTATCTTATCAAATATGTAATGCTTATCTTATCATGGTTACACTATAGGTTATCTTCAAACTTCACAGCTCTTATACAAATGTGTGGCTACTTGGCTATATGTTTCTATACCTCATACATCTTTAATTTATACAGTATCCTTATAATATCCTTATGATATGCTTCTATTCTTTTTAATCTATATGTTATACACATGCCCATGCTTCTCTTTTATTTCTTATAGCCTTATGGCTGTTTACTCATTGTGATGCATACATTGTGCATATGTCATGAACTAGTAAATACAATCCACACATGTACATACAGACTAAGTTTTATTTAAACAATTCAATACTAGCCAGAGAACCTTAGTTTGTTCTCTTGGTTTCTTCCTTTTCAATAGAGAGTCCATTGCTTTAGACTTCACTTTTTTTTTGTTTAATTTGAGTAGCCTATAGCAGCTCCAGTTTGGTTGTTGGGTTGTGTTATGCAAAGCATCACAAAGAAGATCCAGGACGGTGGGAGTGGCCAATGTCCAGTCCAAAGGTAATCTCAAAGATAGTGAGGGGGGTTCTTAAGGAAAAAGCCTTAGAACGCACAGAGCAACTCAAGAGTGTGCAGAGACTCAGAGTGGTTCAGGAGGGTGGTTCAAAATATAACACTAGTATTGTGTAGATCAAGAATAGAGACTACAGTACATGTAATGATGGTATATATATGTTATATACTGTTTTTCCACCCAAGTCCAACTCCGGACTTCCAACCCAACTCTATACCAACTCCAGGCATTTCTCTCCATCTCCTTGTCACCTGACCCTTAGACCTTTCCATATCTTCTTTTGTCTATTCTTGTTCTTTGCCTCCATTTTATGTTAATCCCTTTTTGTACTAGCTTCACTTTCTGTTTCCCTCCGTTAAGCCTGTGCTTGAACAGCTCCAGCTTCTGGCACATATCCCTTCCATTTTATTCAGCTCCCTTGTCCCATTTTACTAATTTGTAATACTCCAGCAACACTCCGTTATTCTTTATTCCAGATTACTCACTATTTGTAATACTCCAGTTACCTTTTGTTCCATTTTAGAAATCTGGTGCAACTCTGGAAGTATATAAGTTATGTACTTCACTTTGTAATACCTTAGTTCAAATATTGACTATAACACCCCCTGTCTCTCCATGCCTGCCCCTTGACTTCCCACTTGATGGACTCTGTCTGCACCCCCTTACTCTCACACTATACCTCCTGTCCTTATGGATCATCTCCACACCCCTATGATCCACCTCCACATCTCCATTCCGAAATTAGGACATAACAATGCATGAGGGTGCAACACATAAGTCCTACACCAAGTCCTACCTCCTCTAACCCCATTCCTTGCTAACTCCACCATCATCCTCCTAGTATTCCTCCAGGAGTTCATTGAACTCCTGTGAGCTCCAACAATCTCTGGACCTCTTTCCTGCAGTCCCTTCCAACCTCTGGACTCCCTAGCATCAGACATTTGACAGACATGCCCTCCTCTCCAAGAGTTTGAAGACAGTGGGGAATCAGTTTGTGACAATATACTCAATTGTTACGATTCACTCTTTTCCTCCTTGTTACACTTGTCTTCATGTACTACCTAGCCCATCACAGCGACGCATTGGACACTCATTCCTTTCGGCCAGTTACTCCCATACCCGTTTCCCTTATCTTTCAATAGCCATTTGCACGCTAACCGACCTCTTCCCATTTGCTCCACTTATCTCCTAACATAGACGCTTTGTCATGAACATTCCATCACGTTCCATGACCTTCCTTTTCCCACTTATGTCATCTTCCTTCCTCTTGGTATATAAACCCGCTGTTCCTGTACTTTTACTTCTCACGCTTGTCTTTCTTGTACATCCACCTAAATCCAAGCGCCCCCTTGCCTTGCTCCCTTGGCCATGCTAAGGTCTCACTCTCTAAGTCTTAGGTCATCTTCTGATTGACCTCTGTGTTGCTTTGACCGTTGTCGTTGCGCAACACCACTTCGTCCCTTGTAACCTCAACGCTCTTGAGGTTCCCGACTCCCTGCGTATCACAACAGTCATCCGTCACTAGGAATTCCCTAGGACACTTCGCCCTTCACTCCTCGTCTTAGCTTGGTCCTTAGGTCTCTCAAGACTACGTTAGTCCCTACCCGGGCCTATCATAACATCAATTGTATGTAAGCAGTAGAACATGATGGAAGTGGATGGAACTACTGTGGATTGACAAATATGTATGAGTAAGGTGGGAAAATAGTGGGATATGAAGCTGTTGTGAGAGAGACAACCAGGAGAGAATGCTGTTCATTGGAAACATACCTGATAATCAAGGAGAAACCCTGGGGCCTGGTCTGATAGGATCTGAAAGAACAGTATCAGGCCAAAAAGTGGAATAGAGAAATTGCCAGGTTAGTGATACAATGAAGAGATAGTGTTCCCAATGAGGGTCTGGGTCATTATAAGCAAAAGAGAAAAGGAAAATAGAGACACACAATAATACAACCATAACAGGTTGTATTACTAATAATCCAAAGTCATAGATGGGAAATGGAAAATTGACATATATTGTTTTTATCAAGTTCAACTCCTGACTTTTGCTTGTTGACTCCATACCAACTTTGGATATACTTCTCATTTTACTTGCCCTGTGAAACAACTAGCCCACTAGGACCAATTGCTTACCAGAGCAAGTAGTAAGCCTTATGCTGAAGTCGCTAGTGAGACTAGAAAAACTCCAAGAGAACAAGATTAGGGAAAATCCTAGTGCTTGCCCTTGGCCTTTATATACTTTTCTAATATTTACATTTGTGTACACTACATCTATGATATCCTGTGTCAGTGAACATGAGAAGTATGCATGTATCTAATAGAACTACAAGAACTAGGGTGTGCACTGGTATCCTTTGCATAGCCCCAGTATTTCTGAGTTGTGTTGAGTATTTCTGATTTGTGCTTTGTACTCGTCTTCTATATTAGAACAGATGAGTCAGCCATGAGGATTACCATGAGGTGCTTATCTGTGATATGCAGTGGCCTTGAGGTTGGTAAGGTTTGCACAGCCATGTGCTGCCCAGGTATAGCCAAGCACTGCCATAGGGGCTGGATGAGCACTGCTTAGCACAGATAGTAGCATAGCCTTGCACTGCTGTGTGTTGCCTTAATGACTTGTCTTAGGCTAGTGTTGGCTAAGTCCTGATTAAGGATTAACTCCCAGGATAAGTGTAAATATTGTGTGAAGAATGCAATAAGGCATGTAAAAGGCCAGGAAAATTAGTGAAAAATAGAGGTAACATAGGGTGATTGTAACACCCTGTGCCCTTTGAACCCCTTAATATCTCTTTTTGTTCACTCTTGTTCTTTGTTTTTATTCCATGTTAACTTCTTTAGCATTAGCTTTATATCTTGTTTCTCTCCAATAGACTTGTGCTTTGCTTATAAGTACAGCTCTGGTTTTCTAGTATTTCACCATTCTGTCTGACTTAGTATTTAGTTTTGTATTACTCATATTTCCAATCTTCTAGTAACACTTTGTTCTAGCTTAGAAATCTGGTGCAACTCCAGAGTATATAATAAATTTCACACTATAGATACTTCAGTTTAAATATTGATTTAATCTCCTCCTTTTATTTTATACTTGAGTTCTAGACTCTCCTCTAATCTCTAATCTCTAAGGATCATGAATACAAAGGTACAACACATAAGTTCTATTCCAAGAGTCTATACCCCTCTCCAATCTACTTTGTGCCTACTTGGCAGCTCTGCCACTTCAAAACTCTAAATGTCTGGCTAGAAGGACTTAGGTTTAATACAAGTGCAAAATCTAGTGAAAAGTTAATAAAATACAATACTAGATTAAATGTAATTCTAGAACAAGAAAAAACTATATGGCTTTTAAGAAGGCCTGGATTGATATAAATATTGTTAACAAGATGTTTAAGAATATATTTAAATAGAATATAAATACTTTACAATATTCTATAATATTCCAATTCCAATCCACCCATATTTTACACATATTAAACTAAGAAGCTAACTATTAAGGCATTGATTGAGTGAAATATGTTTTTATCATGTGGCCTTCAAACTTAAAAACCATTCAAAATTTCAGATATTCTATTATAACAAAGGCTAATAAAAAAATTACTTTTTAATCATTGTGGAAAAGAATTTAAGTGGTATGAGAAAATATGTGATACTTTTCAAACTCAGACATACTATTTACATGTGTATCTTTCATTGTATAACAAAGTAATATTACTTGTTTTTGATTAGATTCCATCTTTTTTAACAAAGAGTGCAAAACTATTGTGTTGTTGTTTTAAAATGAATATATCTTTATTATCCATGGTCCAAATCACATTATTTCTAGCTCAGTTTGCAGCTACAAGTGTTTACTTCTTTTTTTGATCTTACTGATGCAAAGTAATATTCCTACATAAATCCTGAGGATCCTTTCCAGTAAGAGTGGAAGAAATGGTGTAGAGTCATAACAGAAGAACAAGATGTGGTCAGCAATACAATAAGCAAATAGTGTTCCCAGCCAAGCTCTGGATTAAGATAGAAAAAAGAAAAGAGTAATACTGAGTGATGAACCAATATGACCATAACACTTTGCCTTATTAATATATATTTTTTAGATATCTAATAATTTCTCTACATTAAAGTTGAATCTTATCTAGTTGTATCTGTTATTTTTTTAATCTTAGTGTGATATATGTATGTAAGTGGAACCAGCATTACAACTTTGGTCCATATATTTGAAATCTTGCCCATCCTTTACAATAAATTTAACTGCTTTAGTCATGTCATTACATAAAGATGCTATATATGCATGCTATTGACAAGTTTACCCAGATTTTCAATAACAATCAGCACCATTAGTAAATTTACATACATTTAAATTTAGCTTAATTATCTTATGTATCACATAAATTATTAATGAAACAAAAGACAAACTGAAACAATCCAATAATATTAAGCTGCTATGGGCCATTCAAAGCAACAAGAGGAAAGATAAAGTCTAAGATATAATCTTTTCATTGTAAGAGAAAAACCTAGATAACAAATGGAGGTCCTTTGGCTGGCAATGAGCTATTTATATATTGCCAAAGTATGTACATTAGTTTGTATTTAATCTATAAATATATATCTATGTATGTTCATGGAGTGTATACAATACATGCATCATCATGAGGAAACAGCCATAGGGCTGTGAGGGAATGAAAGAGAAGTATAACATATGGTCAGCACATATATTATAAAAATAAAAGCATATATGCAATAATTTAAGAAGAGGATATTATTAGGGTAAAAGTGGGCTGTGAATTATTTGCAAATATGATGAATGTGCTTGGAGTGAAGAATTATACAAATATAGTGAACTTGTTTGCCCAAGTGGGCAGCCTGACTAGCCAAGTGTAGGAAATGGCAGTAATGAAAGAATATGAATGGAATATTTGAAGTAAGAACACAAAAGAAGACAAATCAAGTATGCTTCCAATGCTTGGATTCAGAATCCTCAGCAGATGAATATTCAGCTCTGAAGATTTTATATAATGCATGAGCAAATCAGAAGCATTATGAAATAAAGATATTATAGTATGGGTGTTCCATATCATGAGAATATGGTAGTATGAGGCCTATGCATAGATCAAAAGAGAAAGAAGCATTAAAAAAAAGCATGTGTATGTAAAAAGTAAAAGTGACCTCATTGTTAAAGAGGCTACATATGAAGTTCAGGCTTGAGATAGTGAATAGGAGTTATTTCCCTGCAGTTATACTATATCAAAGAGAATAACAAGATAAGGTAAGATAAAAATGAAAATGGTCTAAGTCCAGCACTTAGCATTTGTAACACAAATTAAGTTCATTTTTTATTATACTGATTGTTTTATCACTTTGATGGGACTAACAAATAGATCAAAAAATGAATTGGTAAAAATAGACTAGTAGTTATATATATTCAATTAAAAGCCTGCAGAAAAGATATTAGACATACATTCAAAACTATCAAAGAAAAGACAAGAGATAAAACAAGAAAAGAATAATAGTGACAAGAAATTGAAGTGGATTAAAAAATAATAACAGTGATGGAAATAAAGGAAATGGTGAAAAACAAAACATTGTAGTAGTCCATCTTTCATATACTCAATGGAATGTAAAAAGATCTTTATATTCATTGTTATCAGTTGAGTCAAGCAAGACTATTAGGAATTGCTAATCAGTCAATTTTTGGATTAGTACAAAATTGTGAAAAGTAAATGTGACCCACAAATCATTAGTGAATTCATATTAATTGTTTTTCTGGATGCATGCAGTCCATACATATTCCATGGCCTTGAATTTAATATCATTATTGAAAATTAAGATAATGATATAAGTGATTTATTAAAAAATCAATTTACAATCTTGATAAAGAAAAGAAATAAACTATTGCATATGTGAGTGCAAACATAGGCCTATATTGACCAAATAATAGCCCAGAGATATTGATATGATTGTAAATAAAATTAAAATGGCAATAAACATTTGCAAAACAAATGGTTAACTCCAAAATGTTATGTATCTGATAGTATAATAGACTTAGTGTTATAGCTGCTCTATATGACCTAATATCTCTCATACTTTATTTATTTTTCCCTCTTATCTATTATTTATTTTCAGACACTTAGTTGCAATCAAAGTGTAAGAGCCCCTATTCTTCAATTATACACAAAGAGCTCTATTCACTTCTTATAAGTCAAGTGGCCTGCCTTTTATAGGTATATTATTTTCTTTTATTGGATAGTACTACAAATAGGAACTCTATCCACCTTAATATGGCAATTCTATCCACTACCATGCATAGAACTCATGTCTTTTACTTCCATATGTCTTCTCTTCTATTCCTATAGTATAGCTATGCTGCCATATCCTCATGATGTATGCATGATATGCCTTATATTTTTTATTTTATTTCTTTATGTTTCTTATTTCCATTGCATATACTGTATCTGAATGGTGCATTATGCAGGATGTTTACTATGCCAAACATATACACAAATATAGTAGAGTAGTACTGTATATAAGCCCAAAGATGGCCTCTGTTGAATCTCAGTCAGGTTCTTCTGGAGTTTTCCCCAAATCTTCTACCTACTCTATAATCACAGTCTAAAATATCTGGTGACAATTTGTAAATGCTACATATTTTGGATTATTTCATTCAGTACAATTTTCTTGTCTTATATCGTCTTATCTTATCTTATCATGTGATCTTATCATATTATATGTGCATTAAATTAGATTTTGACTTTAAACCAGTATAGAGACTAAACTACCTTAAGATATGCTGTTTTTTTTCTATGCATCAAGCTATGTCTTTCATTCAAATGCATGGCCATTTGGCTATGCACTTCTATGTATCTTATGCTATGCTTCTTCTTACATTCTATGGCTATACCACAACCTAAAAGCTATTTACATACCTTTTTCTTATGTATATTTATCATTTCCATTAATATTGCCTCAAAGACAATGTATACAACCTCATTGGCTATGCTGATGTATGCACTATAAGGCAAAAGCATGGATTCCAAATATCTATATTTGTATCCAAAAATAGATATGTAGTATAATACCAATTATCCAAATAATTAAATGGAAACTTTAACTAGAATGAAAACTTTAACTATTCTTGCACAGCATGCATAGCTCAAATCTAACCATCAAAAATTTCTGCACCTTGCCATAATACCACTTTATCTTTTATACCATGCAGCTGGATTTTCTCTTGTTTGCAGAGTGCAAAATTAGTTCAAAAGTACAAGCCATACTTGACAATCATCAAGCATTATTTAAGAAAAGAGAAGACTTAGATACTAATTTAAAACAGCCCACAAGTAAAAAAAACTGAGGACATATGGCACATGTGAATTAGAGCCAGAAAATCCCCTTGTCAACAGTTATAACAATGATAATAAAGCTAACAATAACCATGACAATTATATTAGTAATAACAGTTAAGTCTGGGTTCTCTGAAGGTGAGGATCCAGATGGGATCAGAGCAAAGTTGCCAAATGGGCATGAAGTTGGTTGGGAGGGGCAAGGATTCTTGGTGCAGGACTTGTGTGTTATGCCCTTGTACTTATAGTCCTTGGGGTTCAGAGGGTTAGAGAGTCTGAGAAGAGCCTAAGAACTCAAGTATGGAAGAGAAAGAGAATTTGGAGGAGATTAAAATGATATTCAAACTAAAGTACAGAGTTTATATATGTCCAGAGTTGCATTGGATTCCTAAGCCAAAATGGAGTATTATCAGAGAATTGGAAATATAAGTAAGATGGAAAAGGAATTACTGGAGTGCTATGTAAAACATACTCAAAGGTGTGGAACATTAAGAATGAGGCTGACATTCAATCCAGTATAGGCCAGAGGCAAAGAGTGGTGTATGCAAAGGAAGTGGCCTTTGGCACTAGCAGCTGCAGCTTAAAAGTGTGCAAATACTCAAAAAGGTCCAAGGAAAGTGGTTCAAGATTGTATGCTTGTATTACATAGATCAAGAATAAAGAGTATATATATACAAGAATTATGTAAGTGGCAGAATGCAATGAAATTGCAAGAAATGACTGTGGAATAACTCATACTACTGCAGATTGTGAGAAAGCAGGTAAACATCACTGTTGTAAGAGAAACAGCTGAGGAGGTGGCTGTTCATAGAAACATAGCAAAATGAAAAGAATAAGAATGGAATCTCTACCAGTAGAATTAAATGAATAGTGTGGGATTAGAAAACAAGGTATAAGTGCTGCCATCTCAGTGTTACAACAAAGATATAATGTTTTCAAAAGAGAAGTGTGTTATAATAAGAGAAAGAGAAAAGAAAAACAGACCAGCAAAGCAAGATAACTATAATACTAGAGTATCAGAGTTGTGTAAAGCACAGATCTATTGGAGGAAAACAAGTAGTGAGACTAGTACAAATAGAGGTAAAAGAACAAGGATGAACAAAAAAATAACAAAAATGGTCTGAGAATCAGATAATCCAAGGATAAGGGTTCAAATGGGGTTAGAATGGAGTTGCTGGGTAGGCATGGAGTTGGTTGGAAGGGGCAAGGGTTCTTGGTGCAGGACTTATGTGTTGTGCCCTTGTACTTATGGTCCTTAAGGTTTGAAGGATTAGAGAGTCAAAAAAGAGTCTGAGAATCAGGTGCAAGAGAGAAAGAAGATTTAGAAAAGACTATGATGATATTCAAACTAAGTATCTATAGTGTGAAGTATAGGGTTTATATACATTCAGAGTTGCACTGGATTTCTAAGCAGAAACAGAGTATTATCAAAGGATTTGAAATATGAGTAAGACAGAACTAAATACTAAGTAAAACAGGAAAACAAGATGCTGGAGTACCAGAGCTGTGTAAAGTACAGGTCTATTGGAAGATAACAAGAAGCAGAATTAATACAAAAGGAAATAAGAGAGAACAAGAATGCACAAAATGATAATGGAAATGGTCTGAGAATCAGGTGACCTGAGAATAGGAGAATAATACCCAGAGTTGGTGTGGAATTGATGAGTGGAGCCCAGAGTTGGACTTGGTAACAATGATATATGACAGGATAAAAGAAAACATTCAAAGTTGGTGTGAAGTTGATGAGCAGAAGGTTGGACTTGGACTTGGTAAAAAGCAGTATATGACAATAACAATTTAAACCTATTGATACCTGAATACAAGTTAGAACAACTTATGAAAAAGTGGGTTTCACTTGTATATGCATTCTTTAAGCCAAAATCCCAGGTTAATGTGCATGAAGAATGCTATGTTCACAAGTTTAAATGTGCTGCTTGAAGTTGCAAAATCAAAATGCACATTTGAAAGGAAAGGAAAGGGACAAATAATCTACTCATACTGGCAGTACATCTGTAAAAATACATGGTAATATGTTCTTTCTTTTCAACTACTATAGCTTGCATTCTAATGGATATTATTAGGATGGAAATTGTTCAGTTGGTGTGTGAAAGCTTACAATCTTTCAAAATTGTAAAAAACTGGCACTTCTTGTCATTTATAAAAATAGGGCAACCAGAGTATTATATATCATTATCATCAATAGTGTCATATAATGTGCATCTTGCATTTGCATGCATTTACAATTAGATTGCAAAGATACTGCAAAAACACCCTCAAAGATTCAATTTCACAATAGATGCATGGTTCTCATCTAATCACCATCCATTTGTTGCATTTTGTATGCATTTAGAGCACAATGGTCAGCTCTTGACCTTTCTGTTGGATATGGTTGAAATAGCTAAAATATGGTCAAATTACAGGATATGATAAGATCTAACTCACCATTTAAAATTCAAAGTTACATACCAGGCTGATGATGGCAAAAGGTTTTGCAGCAATGCTAAAGAACTTTGGATTATCAGATTAGATATATAGTATTAAATGGTGAAACTTATATTAATGAGTTAATAATTTTATTCATCATAGATATTGAGTGTCACTTGTGATAACATAACCAGCAATTATGTCATTGGCCATTCTCACTAATATATTTATGAGACCAGCTTTACATACATGTTGTTTTTGTACATGGTAAATCTAATTGCAAAAAGTATAATTTGTCAGTTTGATGTTAAAAAGGTAATAATCATGACAATTTGAATTTGAACAATCTTGAAAATGTCATGATGAAAAGGTGGTGATGTTGATGCTGAGGCAGAACTTGATGAATATAATAATAATAAAAGATAGGTTAATGTCATATGCTGCTTTTTACAAGTCCAACTCCGGTCTCCGCTTCTCAACTTCACACCAACTCCAGAGTTATTCTCCTATCCTTGGGTCACCTGACCCTCAGACCATTCCCGTTTCTCTTTTGTATATCCTTGTTCTTACTTACTCCATTTGTATTAGTTTCGCTTCTTGTTCCCTTCTGATAGACCTGTGCTTCACACAGCTCTGGTACTCCAGTATATACATTCCCATCTTACTCATTTTCTAGTTCCATCTTACTAATATTTGTAATACTCTGGTAACCCTCCATTCTGGCTTATGAATCTGGTGTAACTCTGGACATATATAAACTATGTACTTTACTTTGTACTTTCCTCAGTTCAAATATCGATTTAACTTCCTTCTGATCTCCCACACTTGAGTCTCTAAGACTCTTCTCCAACCTCTGACTCTGAGGACCACAAGTACAAGGGTGCGACACATAAGTCCTGTACCAAGAGTCCTCACCCCTCTCCAACTCACTCTGTACCGCCTCGGTACCTCTGACACTCCAAAACTCTGGACTTCCCCCCAGGAGAATCCGAGTTTAACAGTTAATGAGGCATAAGAGTTGGCTAATTAAAAGTATTAGCTTTTAGAATAGAAAATACAATTAATTAGATGGGTATTAGCAAAAATATGGATATTCAACAATCTCACTTACCTCACACATTCTCACACCCTAAACCCACTATATAGCTTTAAAGTTGGCCATTGTCACAAACCAGTTTTCTACTGTTCTTAACTTCAAGAAGATGGCATGTCTGTTAAATGTTTAATGCTAGAAGGTCTGGAGATTTGGGTGGAACTGCAGGAATTTGGTCCAAAGGTTCCTCAGAGTATGTAGGAGATTGTTTTAAAGGGTCAAAGATGGAATTAACATAGGATGGGGCCAGAGAGAATAGCACTTTGGTATAGGATTTATGTGTTGTGCCCTTATGTACTATTATGTCCTAATTTCAGAACAGAAATGCAAAGATGGATCATAAGAGATGTGGAAATGATCCATAGGACAAGCAGGAGTGTAGAAAAAGGTGTGAATAGAGTTTATCAAATGAAGAATCAAAAAGAGAACATAGAAAGATAGTAGGAGTGTTATTATTGTTAATACTTAAACTAAGGAATTTACAAAGTAGAATATATGGTTTATATTCTCTGGAGTTGCACCATATTTATAAGTCAAAGTGGAATATAACTGGAATGTTGCAAATAATAAGTAAAGTGGAATGGAAGGAGTTGGAATATTAGAAATACTAAGTAAGATGGAATGCATATTGCCAGAAAGCTGGAGCTATACAAAGCACAGGTCTATCAGAGGAATTAGAAGTATAAAGCTAGTCTAAATGGAGATAGAAGAATGATGATGGACAAAAGCAAATATTGAAAAGGTCCAGAGATTAAATGATTGAAAAATAAGAGGGGAATGCCTGGAGTTGGTGTGGAATAGAGTCTGAAATGTTCAGAGTTGGACTTGATAGAACAGTATATAATAGTCTTTAAGATTGTAAAGTTGACAACCATTTATTTGCCTGTCTGGCTTAAGATTTTAGACAAATTGAAGATAAAGCTTACCTTGCTTCCATATAATGTTGCTACTTGGTGCAATTCAATATTTTACATGTTGGTTTATGCTCTTATATATAGGAATGCTATGAATTAACAACACAAAGCCATAATCTGGATTTGCACAAATTTGAGCTAAGTGATATAAAGTGGCTTGTGCTAGAGCAGTTGACAAGTGTGCTAAAGGTAGGGATGGCTGTATGACATAACCAAGCACAGCTGACTTCCACTGACATGTTCTGAAAAATGCAATATTGTTCTTTTTTCACTTAATACCAAACCTTACTACTGTTATTCCTACAATAGATATTACTAACAAAAATTCAGTACACTTTAAAATAACTGACTGTACCAACCCACAATTCATGCAGTAGTATCACTTGAAAAAAAAGCTACTCAATCAATATTACTCATTGACAGATTTTTTGAAGATCTATTATATTTCAATAATCTTATATGTATCCTTACCACAAGCAGGCTTACTTCAAAACTGCAAATTGGAAGTTAAATTGGATTGATATGGTGCAGCACTGAGATTAAGATCACAAGTGAATCTATCAAGACTAACAAGTCAAATAATCTTTTTAACAGTATGATGGCATTTGCATCCACAAAATCTGGTGAACTATGTAATGAATGCTAAGTGTTTAATGGACTTTGTTACAAACAATAAATGTTGAATTTAGATGTTTTTATTTTTATTCTTTATCTCATCTTATCAAACATATAATGCTTAGCTTATTATGGTTACCTCTTAAATCATCTTCAGACTTTGCTTCTGTGTTAGTCACAGCCCTTTTATACACAGAGGCTGCACTTTTATTTTCAATGCATGGCCCTTTGGTTTTGCACTTCTATGCCTTATGTATTACACTTGGCCCAGGTAGGAACAAGTGTAGTCTTAAAGGGTTTGGGACAATATTTAACTAGGAACAGATTTTCAACTAGAATATAAAGATAGACCTGATGAGTGTTTGGCTAGGTGATTGAGGTGTCAAGATATATAAAATTGAAGTAGTCTCAAGGAGTTTGTAGGAGTAAGACTAGACAAGCAACTAGATGAACTAGAGGCTGTGAAGATTTCATGGTACATTAACTCCAAAAACTCTTTCAATAACTGATTTCAATGCAATATGCAAAGCATACTGCAAACACTTGTGGGAATATTGCTTAGATTTGTAAAGACCAAACAAAGTACAAACTCATGACTACAAATAGAGCTAGAAAGTATGTAATTTGGTCCAGATGTGGCTAAGATATGACCATTTTAAAATAGCAATACCATTGAAAGGATTTTTTCACTTTTCAATCTCAAGATAGAATTTTAGTAAAATCAAGATGTAATTACCCATATATGCTTGGAAAATCAAAGATATATGTACAAGTAAATATTGTATCTGAGTTTAGAAAGCTTCACACACCCATGTATTTATATCCTTTCTATCTATATTTGGTTGCAATATGCTACCTGTTATGTGAAGCATACACAAAGAGTCTTGGAATGCCAAGGGGTGTCAATGCTCAATCTGGTGTGGGCCAGAGGTGAGGAAAGGTGTGCTCAAGAGGGATTCCTTGGCACTAACAGAGCAGCTTAGAAGTGTGCAATGATTTAGAGAAATCCAAAGGGATGAATTGTTATAGTTGTACTACTACATGCATCTGTTTTTCTTTTTTCTTTTTCCTACTTAGACCCCAAGCCTGGTTGTGAAACAACCCAACAACCAATAAAGGTGTTGACACCTAAGTGTAGATGCTACAGGCTGCTCAAACAGAATAAAAGGGGAGTATGAAGACTGGCTCTCCAGTTACCAAGATTGGAGGGGGAAAACCAAGAGGACAAACTGAGGTCCTCTGGGCTGGCATGGGGCATTTATATACTACCTAGGGGTATGTACATGTTTGTACTGAATCTACTGATATATATCCATATATGTTCATGCAGCTACTGCATGTATCACCATGAGGAGAACAGCTTTAGGGCTGTGTGGAATGGAAGCATAAACATGAGGCATTTCATATGCATCAGAAGAGAAGCATGGCATATGGACAATGCATGGATTTGAAACATGAGAAGCATAGAAGAATGGAAGCATATCATAAGGATGTGGCATGTATTAAAGAAGGCATGAGGCATGGAAGATTAGAAGCACATAAAAGATAAGGTGCTGCCTCATGTCATGGATAAGAGATAAGGGCTGTGTCTGGGCACAGGATAGAAAATAAGAAGATAAAGACATCAGGGGCAACTGTGACAAGTGTGAAAGTCAAACATCATGTGTCTGTGGATTGTTAGATAAGATAAGATAAGAAAGTGAAAAATTATACTAAGTCCATTATAATATGTCTGTAACAGGTTGGGAACACTATTTTTTTGTTGTATTGCTGAACTGACAGCATTTATATGTCTTATTCTAGCCCCATGCTGTTTCTTCAACTCCTACTGGAAGGGGCTTCAGTATTGTTTCATCTCTTTCTATGTGATTCCTTTGAACAGCTTATCTGCTTGGCCATCTCTCTTATGATGGTCTCATCCTCCTGTTATCTCTCATATTACTTAGCCATATGTGTCATTCCAAAGTTATTCCATGTGATTCCTTTGTATTTCATGGCTTATGTACAATTTGAGTATATATACCTTTGCTATCTTGATTTTCACAATACAAGTGTAGTATCTTGAACCACCCCTCTGGATTTCTCTAAGTCTTTGTGCACTTCTGAGTCACTTTGTCTATGCCAAGGCTACTTCCTTGTGCATGACCTTTGCTCCCCTTTGACCATATCTTTGGTTTGAATGTCAACATCCTTTAATGTTCCGGATCCCCTTTTCTATGCTTTGCATAATAAAAGATCAAGAATCCCCCTACATTTCTTCTATCTAGGAGCAGGACCAATCTATCCTTGTTGACATAGCCCATTCTTTGAGAATCCCTTTCTTTCATCCTCCATAGTTGGATAATGAAGACTTGGCCCCTGTTACGATTCATTCCTTTCTCCTTGTTACACTTGTCTCCTTGTACTACTTAGCCCACCACTGCAATGTGTTGGACGCTCATTCCCTTTTGGCCGGTTACTACGATACCTGTATCCCTTATCTTCCAATCGCCATTTGCACGCTAACCAGCCTCTTTCCATTCACCCCACTTATCTCTTGTCATAGACGCTTTGTCATAAATGTTCCATCATGTCCTATGACCTTCCTTCTCAGCTTATGTCATCTCCTTCTCCCCTTCGTATATAAACCCGCCATTCCTGTACTTTTATTTCTCACGCTTGTTTTTCTCGTACTTCCACCTGAATCCAAGCGCTCCCTTGTCTCGCCCCTTAGCCGTGCTAAGGCCTTGTCCTCGCTGAGTCTTAGACCATCTCTTGATTGGTCTCTGTGTTGCTTCGACCATCGTCGTTGCGCAACACCCCTTCATCCCTCGTCGCCTCAATGCCCTTGAGGTTCCCCAACTCCCTGTGTATCACAACAGTCACCTGTCACCAGGATATCCCTGGACACTTCACCCCTTGCCCCTTGTCCCAACTCGGTTCCTCAGGTCCTTCGAGACTACGTTAGCCCCTATCTGGGTCTATTGTAACAGCCCCTTGTATATTATATACTCCTTGCCACCCTTGATCCCAGCTCATAGACCTTTCCCTGTCAGCCCAACCTAGCCCTTCATCCCTTGTATGTTATGATCGCCCTATTCTACCCCTATTTTTCACTAATTTTCCTACTATTTTACAAGCCATATTGCATTTTCTATTGTTAAACTCAGATCCTCCTGGGGGGAAGTCTGGAGTTTTGGAGTGTTGGAGATACCAAGGGGGTATGGAGCGAGTCAGAGAGGGGCAAGGACTCTTGGTGCAGGACTTATGTGTCACACCCTTGTACTTGCGGTCCTTAGAGTTGGAGGTCAGAGAAGAGCCTTAAAAACTCAAGTGCAGGAGATTAGGAGGAAGTTAAATTGATATTTGAACTGAAGTATCTACAACGAATATTACAGGGTTTATATACTTCAAAGTTACACCGGATTTCTAAGCCAGAATGGACTATTATCAGAGTATTGGAAATATTGGTAATATGAAACTAAAGACTAAGTAAAACAGAAAGGGGATGTACCAGAATACCGGAGCTGTGCTTCACACAGCTTCTGGAGGAGAACAAGAGGTGGAACTAGTACAAATGGAGTAAGTAAAGACAAGGATATACAAAAGGGTAATGGAAATGGTCCGAGGTCAGGTGACCAGAGGATAGGGGAAATAACACTGGAGTTGGTGTGGAGTTGAGAAGTGGAGACCGGAGTTGGACTTGTAAAAAGCAGCATATGACACTTCACCACTTTGGTTTGATCATCAATGACTCTCGATGGTCCAGATCTTGTTGTGTACACTTTGCATAACACCCAGGTAGAACTAGCTTAGTGTATATTTGTATGTGTGACTGGTATTTAAAAGGAAAGAGAAAGCATATGGACCAAGAATATAAAAGAAAACTATTGTTGAGATAGGAAATGAACATTGTAGAATAATGTTGAGGAATTATAACTAAGGTGAGAAGGAAATGCTACTGGTGGAAGGTGTTATGATGACAAGCAAGTGATGAGTAATCAGCTGATGGGAAATGGAAATGAGTCATCATATGGAAAAGGAAATAGTATTCATAAGAAAGAGAAAAAAGGGATGAATTGTAACAATATATATATATATTGTTTTCTACTAAGTGTTATGTTTTGTCCCTTTCTCCCTATGTTGTCCCCTTCCATCGCTACTTCCCTTTGCACAGACACTTCCTCCGACCCTTTTGGGCATATATCTCATCTTAGTAAGCTCATTGTTACTCTGACTTCTTCGTATATCACTGCTTGTACTTCGACTCGCGTGTTTACCTTTACGTTCGAGAAAGACACCTATGACAACATTGTACAACAGTACCTAGCCCTCACCATAGTCACTTGGATTCCCTTGCCTTGTATCTCCTAAACTACCACCTGGAATCCAAGCCCCTTTGTCTCGCCCCTTAGCTACGCTAAGGTCTTGTCCTCTCTTAGTCCTAAGCCTACTACTGAGTGGCTTCTGTGTTGCTTCGACTGTCGTTGTTGTGCAACACCCCTTTGCCCTTGAATGCTGTAGGGATCCTGGGCTTCCTACGTATGAAATCGTATGTTCCCCCAAGTCCTAGGATCATTTACATTCACCCGTCTTCGCTTCCTAATCATCTGGTCCGTCCTGCTGACCATCCAGCTCATCCGGTCGTACCATCTGGTCCGCCCGGAACCTACTACCCAGTCACAGGATACTTTGTGGCCATCCGGAACGTCCGCATCTGTCCATACATGTCCTTTGTCCTCTATTCATGCGCCTAGGCTCGTCGGTGAGTGTTTCTCTACTATCTTTTTCTTAGCTTCCATTATACCATGTTCGCTCTACTACTCAAAATGGGCTTACTCCCTTTGTGACTACTATACTCCCCCTTATCCTTGATGTTTCGTCGGTTGCTACGGACTCCATTTGCATGTGAAACTTACTTAGAGTCTCAGGTATGCCTGGACTATAAAAGGGTGTCTTATGCATTTTGAAATCATCTTCCATTCTCCCTTTATGACGGTCCTAAGCCTTCCGGACCCTCTTCTCTCTATCCAGCTCGTAGGCAAGAGATCCTACTAACATCAGCGACTTCGCATACGACTATCCGCCCTAGTACTGTTACAGTTGTGCTGTTATGGTGGTCCGTTTTTCTCTTTTCCTTCACCTACTCAGACCCCGGCCCCTGCTGGGAACACTATCTCTTTGTAGTATCGCTGACCCGGCAGCTCCTCTATCCCGCTTTCTGGCCTGACGCCGTTCCTTCGGATTCTACCAGAACAGGCCCTGGATTCTATTCTTGATCGTTCCGTATGATTGCTATGGACAGCCTCTCTCCCCCGCCGCTTCTCTCACAACGGTGTCGTCGTTCCGCTACTTTCACATTGACACATACATATTTACTCATCCACAGTAGTTCCGTCCAATTCTATGGACTTCTGTCGCTTACGTACTGTCGAGTATTTATACCGCAGCTGCCTGTACTTGTAGTCTCATTCTTGATCTACGCAATCTAGTGTTGTATCTAGAACCAACCCCCAGACCCCTGTGAGCTGCTGCACGCTCTTGAGTTGCTCTGTAAGTTCCTAGGCGATTCCTAGCGAACTCCCCTCGTTTACCTTCAACCCGACGACCGACCCATCGTCCGCACCCTTGGATTGAACCTCAGCCGCATCTGACGTTCCAGATCTACGTTTGCAACGCTATGCGTAACAAAAGATCAAGAATCTCACCCCATCCCTCCTATCCACGGAGTAGGACCGCCCCACCTTCGTCACCATAGCCCACCCATCGAGAACCCCACGCTTCCGCCCTCCGCAGTCGGACGATGAGTCCCAAGTACCCATCCCTGAGTATATCCCACGTCACCATCAACCCCCGCCCACAGGTCTCCCCCTGTCCGCACAATCCAGACCTCAGTCCTTCGTACCACCACCTCGTACCCCTAGTCCTATCTCGGTCACCCCACCCCAGTCACCCACCATGTCCTTCACTGAGCTTAAAGCTGCTCTCCCTGCCGACTTCTCCGGAGAACCCGCCGACGCCATGCGTTGGATGAAGGCCATGCGCGCCTACTTTGCCATCAACCCCTCGCTATACACCACTGACGAGGCCAAGGTCATGACCACCCTGAATAAGATGAGTAAGGGTCGAGGTGTCTCCTTCTCAGAGATGTGGTATGATCTCATGGCTGATACAAACCTTGCCTCTACCGAAAAGACCTTCGAGAAGCTGGCCTCTAACTTCCAGACCACCTTCTACCCATACGATATCAAAGCCACCGCCCGCCATGAGCTTGCTAAGCTCCGACAGAAGTCCTTCCGCACCTCCGGAGGCGTCTATGACAACGGCTTCCAGAAGTTCATCACAGACTTCCAGAACCTCACATCCAAGGCCGGAATGCAGAACCAGGACACCCTCATCGACCTGTTCTTTCTCAGATTAGATTCCCGAATCTCCATGCTCGTTATTGGCATCGAGAAGCAACCCGCCACTATCGCTGAGTGGATCGCCAAAGCCAAGGCCTTCCACGCCCAAGTC
>JBBPTZ010000515.1:0-19927 GCA_038094315.1 Phylloporus cf. tubipes | reverse complement strand
CTCAGTATGATGTCATTCTTTCCTTGGTGATCGCATTTCCGTCATGCCTGTTATATTTTGGTAGACGGAGCAAGGGAATACTACATCCACTCCCCCAGCCAGTGGCGTTCCTGTCAATGAGGCCTCACCAAGTGGACAAGTCCCTACGACGAATCCGGTTTGTCGTTTCTTTTTTGGGTGGCCATCCTTACATTGATACTTGATACAGCAGACAAACGATACCTCTGATGTCGTGGAAACCTCCCGCGTCTCTGTGGCCGTCCCGGTGTGTTCCTATCACGATGTTTAACGCATATGATTCACTCATTTCTCACTCGGTGCAGCATGCAATCGACAGATCGGAACCCGATATCGGGGAATTTCATGTGACGGTACGTGTTGGTACATGTTGGTGAACATGCTCGGGCCCATGGTCGACCAGAATTACGCAGACCCAAGAAAGGCGACGGTTGCAATCACGTTACCTACATGGATGTTGTGCAGGTGTGGTCGATCTGGTTCAGGTCGTGCGGACGGAACGCATTCGTGACCGAGGACACTGGCAGGAACGTGCACAGGAGCTACCCCCCGTGGGCGACGTATCTCTCCGACTTGTTCAATTTGATGTATGTATGGATTTGACGTCGAATCTCAATCGCACGTGTGCATAAAACTTTCGGAATACCATGGGTGTATGCCTTTATGAGGAAGAAAAAGGAAAACTGCGATGTTTTCGTCCAGGACCTTCCGCGGTTTCGATGTCGGAAATAAAAGGCCTAGATCGAACCAGGGTGTACTGCGAGGCCCGAGATGGACAAGAGGACGGACCGGAGGCATCGAAGGGCATACCAGCGGAGAGTCTACCAACTATGCTCTTCGACAACGGAGCCAGAAAACTCGTCTCGGCCGGCATCGTGCCGACACTGGCCTAAGCTCACGATTTACTCCAACCACCCCACAGGAAGGCTGGTATTCAAAATGCCGAGACAGACCTCTGGTGTTTTGGAATTATAGACTTATACTTGCCGACAACTGTTCACGTCTTGATGAATACAGTCGCAGTGCAGTCGATACAGTGACAGCGCACCTCGCCCCCGATCCATTATTACTCATGCTCCACGAACAGTCGCATGTACAGGAATTGAAGCACACTCATAATGGAACAGCTTAGGATACTACGAGTCGGGTAGAATCTGGTACATAAAATCACTCTGCCCACGCGCGCACAGGCGTCGGTTAGGTTACTGATGTGATGGTGTGCTCGGACGTGGACGACGTCACCGCTGCTGATCGTTGCGCGGTACGGGTTGTTGGGTGGTCGAGGCGGACTTGAAGAACGCGCGGTTGCGTCTCCGAGTCCGGTGCTTCTTTGTATCAACGTCGTGCACACCGAGGGTACGCACGCGGGTTCCGAGTCGGTGCGCTTCAAGACGTAGGTAGATGGATCGGGCCACGAGGTTGGTAGGATCTACCGTCCCCACTTGGTGTTCGAATCACGCGTTTGCCAAAAAATAGTGAACATGAAATTGATCGACGTCACCTGGCACATCGTCCGACGGGATCTACTCGACTATTAGAAGGAAAAACAACGCAACGTACAGCATATATGGGGAAACACTGACTAGGAAAAAATAGAAAAGAGTCTCGGAACAATCCGTCTACATACACCATCGGCAAATAAACCAAGGAACCTATGTAACAATCCACAAATCGTGCACAGCACTCGGTCGATAAAAGATTAAAAAAGAGCGGTCTATCGTCCGCAGTATAATCGGGTAAACAAGCACATCCGGAAAACGAGTCAGTATTGTAATACGCGTATAGTGTTGGTTTCAAGTGCACCCATACGCGCACTCAATTAGACCTAGGAACACCCCAGTCGCGGTGGGGACGGGTGGGGTGGACGTCGTGATGCCCGAGAAAGTGTCAGAAGTGAGCAGGCCAAGTTCCATTTTCTTGCTGGTGATTATGAGAGGGGCAAAAGAGGTCGGCAAGACCAAAGGAAGTGGGACGGTCGGCGTGATGCCCGCGAAAACGTCTGATGTGAGCGAGTCAGATCCGTCCAGAATGGGGTTTGCCTTGATGAAAGGGCGAAAGCCCGAAGGAGTCACGCGGAATGTGAATGGTGCACCCACAAGACCCTCAACCGAATCTTCCGTGCGAGAGGTTGGTCTCTCGGAAGGCAGAGGGGGGGCGGACGTCGTGATGCCCGCGAAAACGTCTGACGTGAGTGAGTCAAATCCGTCCAGGATGGCTTTGGTATTGATGAAATTAGGGTCAAGGGAGTCAGGAAACCCGATGGAAAGGGTCGGCGAAACCAAAGGAGAGCTAGTGGTGGTCGGTGTGGGGCTGTAGGTTTCCGGAGAAACGGAACTGGCATAGGTGGGTTCAAGAAGCCCTCGAAAGCCCGTAGAAATCACGTAGCGTTCGATTGGTACGCCCACAAGACCCGCAACCGAATCTTCCCTGCGAGAGATTGGTTTCTCGGAGGGTAGAGGTGGGACGGACGTCGTGACGCCCGGGAATACGTCAGACGTGAGCGGGCCAAATCCATCCAGAACGAGTTTCTTACTGACGGAATCGGGGATAAGGGAGTCAGAAAACTCGGCGGGAGATGTCGGCAAAACTGAAGGAGCACTAGTGGTAGTCGGTATGGGGCTGTAGGTGTCCGGGGAAACGGAACTGGTATCGGTTGGTTCAGAATCCATACGATAGAGCGCACGGAAGGAGGTGGGTGTCACGACTAGAGAGCGGGGCAAATTCTCCCTGAGAGAGATAGGGATTTGGCATGGTCCCTCAGAAGTTGGAGAGGGAGATTGACTAGTGGTGTTTGTACTAGTTGGATAACCGGATATTCCAGGAGAGGTCAAATTGTAGACATAACCCTCACTCGGACTAGCCCCGGGGGTTGGACAAACTGACGCTACAAAATGAGTACGAGGGCTTCTTGGAATAGAGTAGATTGTAAACCCACAGGAGAGGCTTGAAGTGGATGGATAAACGCCACCGCTCACAGATGTATTGCGGCCACCACCCTGATCATTGTTGTTTCCGGAAGCTGCGACATCACGATAGATGACAGCCCCAGCAGCGACGCGGAGAAATGTGAATGCAATGAGCAAAGAGGCAACGCGCATGACAATGAGAAGAGCGTCGATATCTGGGACAATGACTCGGGTGTCGCTCTAGTGGCTCCTGAGGATCCTGGGATAAATTGCTTTGCGAGCTCATGCTTTTATACGTCCTGGATGGCGATTTGTGTGTCAGCTCAGCTTAGCCCACTCAAGGTTACAAACCGCAGTTGTCGACATCGCTCCATTTCATGATTCCGATGGATCATTGCCCCGCGCGGGTTGAGTCCCCCGATGGTTTTGGTGTATTAGGAACTCACAGAGCTTTCGAGAACTGTAATCGGATAACGACCAGGCACAAGAGGAATCTGAGACTTGGTGATGAAAGAGGTTGGGGACAGGTCGCGTGTAATCCTCTGATGGGGTGCCTCTGTGAAAGAGGGTTACACTCGGTCCCTCGTGGTGGCGATACACATATCGACCCCATCACTGGCAGAGATATGATGGGATGGCTGGAATGCGCTGCATCTACAGCAAGAGGGAATGGGCGGCTTTCTCATATGCCCGCAGCCCGTGTATCTGTTACAAATCATTGGCAAGTGGTACTTGAATGAGTCAGAGTCATGCTGCGCGCTGTGCACCTTCAAGCTGGAAACCCACAGCAACTTAGTAGATTGGACAAGGAATGTAACAAATTCTTCTGGGCTTACGGGGTTGCAGCCTGATCACCGTACAATTGAAAGGCTGGCACGATGACGCGAACAGCACTTTGCATGACGTAATCAGAGCCACATGGTGGAAGGTGGAGGCGGAGAGGGAGCGGAGCCGCTCGTGTCCCCATTCGTTGGAGCCAAGAAACTGCGAGGAACAAGGGGGGGAAAACAAGGAGATCATATGTACTACGTCATGCTAGTCAAGACAACCCCAACGAGGAGGTCTCTACGCAAGCATCGCAACCAGAGACAAAGAACAAAAACGAAACCAAAAACGGGGAAGCATGGAGGGTAGATGATGACGAATGGCATGCATGACAGCGTTGATATCGGGTATACAGTACACCGGAGACAAAACGAGACGAGCAAGGAAGAAAACAAAAAGTGGTAGCATGTGCGCATCGATCAATCGGTCAAACAAGCTGTACTTGAGGCACCAGGCGGGAAGAGATAATCTACGAAAAAAAAATTCACAAGCCAAAGAGTGGTACGCACCCGGCCCTTTAAAACCACGGCAACTTGCCTGGACTCGGCATACTTGGACTCTCGTACAAAAGTCCCCGGTCCCGTCGGTCGTATAACCCTGCCGGACTTTCCTGTGCCGCTCGCGCACCCAACCTTGCAAACTCTTCTTCCAATAACGCCCCTGGATCGTGCGGATCGAATATCCGCGATCCGGGCGTCCGAAAGGGCGACTCCATCGCGGAGCCAGGCGTGGGGAAGACGAGCTTCTTGGGTGTGACGGGAGGGAAGAGAGTGGGCATCGTGTCTCGGTCCCGGTCTCTGTCACGGTGGTATGACCGCTTGCGCGAGGGGGTACGGAAGTTCTCGATATCGAACACGGCTGGGTTTATTCCGTCATCAGGGTTGAACGTCGGATGTGGGGGCGGGTCGAGGTGCGTTTTGAAGTGGGCGAGACTGGCGGTAGGTGTCATGTGGAGGCCTTTGTGGGACAGGGGTGTGCGGATCGGAGAAAGTTGGACGGCGCTCGTTGCACCGCGATTACGGGGAGGTGTAATGGGACGCGCTGGGGGGGTGGATGGGTGAGGGTGGGCGCTTGCCGCTGGTGGCGGTGGTGGCGGTGCGAGATCTGGAACGAGCGCGGGAAGCGGTGGGAGTTGTTGGTTGGTCGGTTTTTTCTTGGGCCTTGCGCGGCGGTCGAGAGTCGGGGATACCGGGAGTGCTGGGAGGGCACGCGATTTCTGGAAAAGAATAAAAGTGGGGACGCAATGTTGATGCGATAACCTTACCCTTGGTGGTGTCCTGTGAGGTGCGAGGATCTCCTTTTGCTTACCTTTGACGGTTCGGGCTCCCTCGAGTAGTGTGGCGCGCGGTGAAGCGGGCTCGACGTGCGTGTCTGCAACGTCTGTTTGCGGTTGTTCCTCTGAAGGAAGTTGTGGGCTGGAGGACGAGCCAGAATTGGGAATCAATTCGGGAAGGGACGAGGAAGGAGGTGCAGGTGACACGTCAGAGTTCTTGTCGGCCGATGAGGGCGCGGCAGCCGATGTGACATAGTGGGATGTGGGTGGTAATGGAGGAAAAATGACTTCTGGGGGGAGTTGCCCGCATTGCTCGTAATACGGCTGATGATGGACGGACGGACACGGAGGAAACATGGGGAGAAAGTGAGCAGGAACAAGGGGAGGAAACATGGGGACATGAAATGGTGGAGGGGCCAATGTCGGCATGGCAGGTGAGCTGGTCTCGGCGGAGGGAGCGGGCTCCTTTTTTTGGCGCTTCGCTTTTCGTCCTCCGGATGCGACATCGTCTGCGGGACGTTTCTTTGGGGGCGCCTTCTTTGCCGCTGCGGCTTGTCTATATTCTGCACAGAATTCCTTTCTAAAGTTTCCATTGGCGAAACATTCGAGATCACAGTCCCAGATCGCCCACTGTGTGCGGCCAAGGCTTCGGTCACGCGGGCATTTACGGAAACAAACGGTAGTGGAGAGAACGTGGCGGATGGAATTCATCCAGGTGGCTTCATTTCTCTGAAAATATGGATAGACGATAGTAATCCAGTCGTAAATTTCTTGTAGGGTGAGCCTGTGCTCTGGGGAGGAAAGAACCGCTTGGCCAATGAGAGCTGCGTAGGAAAGATCAGGTTTCTTCTTCGAGTAAGGACCGGGGGGAAGTTTGTAGGGTAGTTTATCGTATTCATCTTCATCTGGAAGGGGATCCATTGGACCTGGTGATGATACAAGATTGACGATGCGCTTCGTGGAGGGCGTCGCAAAGGGAGATGAGCGTGGTGGAGAAGAGGAAGGGAGGGGTGACTTGTAGTAGTTGTTTCGACGCGGCGTGAGGAGATCCGCGTCCTGCGATGCGGATTGCGCCTGGGCGGGCATGCTTCCCGTGCGGGAACGCGTCGGAGTAGGAGAAGAGGGACGCGTAAAGGGAGTCTAAAAAGAGGTTAACACAGACTCGACGCGCGAGTAGACAGCAGGGGTGACCTTTTTGTGACGCGAAGGAGGTTCGATGGCATCATAGTCTCTGTAATACTTTCTATGTTGTGGTGTGACGGGGGCAACCGACGCGTCCTATTGGGAAATTGTATGGTCAAGAGGGACGTGAAACTGAACGAGACGGACCTGCAACGCGATGCTACTCGATGAATCCGAGTGATCCGAGTCCGGGACGCGTCGCGAATCGCGCGACTGCATGAACGTGTCGAGGCTGAAGGAGGCGCGCACTGGCGACGGGGAAGGGGGCGGGCGATCCCTTGATTTACCCTTTTTTTCGCGTTTGGCCTGGCGACTCTTGCGCTCGAGGATGAGTTCCATGCTGTCCATCTGACGTAGTGGCATCGCGGGCTCGACGGGCTCGGATTTGACAGGAGTGGACGGGGGTGGTGTCTGGGACTGGGTCGGGTGAGACAGGGAGCGCGTCCTGTCGGTTTTTACGGCCGTTTCTGGCTGGTCTGGGGGGAATGGACGCGTCGGGGATGGGTCGTGGTGGGTGAGAAAATGCCGCATCTGGTCACTGTGTCGAATGAGGTCATCCCTGGTGAGACCTATTGACTGGAGGACCTGAGAGATGGGTGAGACGGGTTTCGCGGTCATCGTCGTCAGCGTTGAGCTCGTCGTCGACGTCGTCGTTGTCGACAACCAGGTCGATGTCACGCTCACGGGTGTCACACTTTCTGGTCATGGTCTATCACAATCTCAAAGGTGAGTCCGATCGCTCGTCAGTCGACTCGCCCGCTCACAGTCATGCTCAGCCCTCATCAAGGGCATACGCGCTTGCAAGGTTCGTGCGCATCTCCGTCGTCGTCGTCGTTGCCGCCATTGACCACCGTCCAGACCGTCGCCGACGAGCGGACACTCATCCAGCAGGAATCCGCCAACATTCGCGCCTCGTTCAGAGAGGAGGACTCGTATGCCCGCCATCACAACATCGCAAAGCTCCTCTACATACACATGCTCGGCTCGCCAGCTCATTTTGGTCAGATCGAATGTCTCAAACTCGTCGCAAGTCCACGCTTCACCGACAAACGTCTCGGTTATCTCGGAATCATGCTCCTCCTGGACGAGAACCAGGAAGTACTCACCCTCGTCACAAACTCGCTCAAAAAGTATGCCCCCTCTCAATTCGGCCCTCCTCTGACCGGCTCTCCAGTGATCTCAACCATTCCAACATGTACGTCGTCGGCCTCGGCCTATGCACGTTCGCAAACATCGCTTCTGAAGAAATGTCCCGCGACCTCGCAAACGAGATCGAGAAGCTTCTCGGTTCGAGCAACACCTACATACGCAAAAAGGTGCCGTCCCTCTTCGTCCCCTTAACCCACTCATCGTCTTTCAGGCCGCCCTCTGCGCTCTCAGGATAGTAAAAAGAGTTCCCGAGCTCTCGGATCATTTTATCGCCAAGGCAAAGAATCTCCTCACGGATCGCAATCATGGTGTCCTCCTCGCCGCCATCACTCTCGTCTCCGAAATGTGCCAACAAGACGAAAATTGCTTGAACGAATTCAGAAACGTTTGTCCGATACCTTGTCGCTCGGTGCACTCTGACCTCGAGCCAGGCCGTCCCTCTTCTCGTCCGCAACATGAAAGCATTGGCTACCACAGGATATAGTCCAGAACACGACGTATCGGGAATAACAGATCCGTTCTTGCAGGTAAAGGTCCTCCGACTACTCCGATTCCTTGGAATGGGCGACGTTCGAGCGAGCGAAACGATGAACGACATCCTTGCCCAAGTACGCACACACTGTCCATGCTGTCTCCAGCCTTCTAAAGTACCCAGGTCGCTACAAATACCGACTCCACCAAGAACGTTGGAAACTCGATCCTCTACGAAACAGTCCTCACGGTACTCGACATCGAAGCCGACAGCGGTCTTCGCGTTATGGCCATCAACATCCTCGGTAAATTCCTCAGCAATCGTGACAACAACATTCGGTATCTATCCCGTCCGTCTTTGGGAATACCACATTGTTCATCGCCATCACAGGTATGTGGCCCTCAACACGCTTAACAAGGTCGTCTCCATGGACACGAGCGCGGTACAACGTCACCGCAACATCATCCTCGACTGCCTCCGCGACGGCGACATTTCAATACGACGTCGTGCCCTCGAACTCTCGTACGCACTCATCAACGAACAAAATGTCCGAATACTCGTCAGAGAACTCCTTGCCTTTCTCGAGGTTGCAGACGACGAGTTCAAGACTGGAATGACCACTCAAATATCCCTCGCCGCCGAACGATTTGCTCCCAACAAGAGATGGCATATCGACACTGTACTGAGGTCGTTGAAGCTCGTAAGTACCATCGATCCCAAAGCAAGCACGAAATACCTACTATCGTTAGGCCGGAAACTTTGTCAGGGAAGAGATCTTGTCTGCGTTCATCCGTCTCGTGGCACACACTCCTGAGTTGCAAGCCTATACCGCATCCAAGCTGTACACTGCCCTCCAAGCGGACCTCTCGCAGGAGTCGCTCACACTGGCTGCTGTCTGGGTCATTGGTGAGTACAGCGAGGTCCTCCTCGAGGGTGGCATCATCGACGAGGAGCAGCCCAAGAAGGTGAGTGTTTTCGCTCGCTTAGATCCAGACGATTTTTCATCCGTGTTCTCGAACAGGCGACCGACAAGGACATCCTTGACCTCTTTTTCTCTGCGCTCGATTCACCTTATGCCAACCACCTCATCCGCCAATTTGTCCTCAGTGCAATCACAAAGATGACATCGCGCCGTACCACCACAGCACCTCAACAGGCACGGATTGCAGATGTGCTCGCCCAGTACACCACAAATCCAGAGCTCGAGTTGCAACAACGGGCGGTAGAGTATGCGAGTTTGTTGACGTTGGGTGACCTCAAAGGTGGCGTGTTGGAGCTAATGCCGCCACCAGAACTCAAGGCGACCGTCATGGATACCAGTATGTGTAATCGATTTGTTGAGATCGTTTGCACGGCTTATGTCGTTTTAGTCAGTGAGAACAAGCCGGTGGGTTCTACGAGAGGGGGCAAAGAGGTACGTGTTGTGTCATCTTGATTTCATCGTTGCTGTATCATGCCGTACATCAGGCTGACCTCCTCGGAGATGATGTATCCTCTCCCACACCCCAGCCAGTGCAAAACAGTCAGGATCTCCTTGCGGAAATCTTTGGAAGCGGTGCAGCCACTTCACCCCAACCGCCATCCTCTGTATCGCCACAGCCACAGAAGAGCAACATACAGGATATCCTCGGACTCTTTGACGCCTCTCCGAATCCTGCATCTTCCGCGCCAGCGCCACCGACATCGTCATTATTCTCAATACCCCAAACGCAAACCCAATCGCCCCTACAAACACAGGAACCACCACCACCCCAACAACAACCATCGACTGCGCCCCTGTTGACGTCGTACACTGCGTACGAGCAGAACGAACTCAAGATCACCTTGACACCGCAGACGTCCGCCGCACGTCCAGGCATTGTGAACATCATGGCGCGATTTCAAGTCTTGGGGTCCAACACTGTCACCGGGTTGCATTTCCAAGCCGCCGTGCCCAAAGTACGTTTCGGGTTGAAGGCGTGTGTCGGGTGGTGTTGATTTTTGGGATAGTCGCAACAATTGCAGATGCTTCCCATGTCGAATTCGGACGTGCAGCCTGGGGCGACGGAGACGCAGCAGATGCGCGTGATCGCGCCTCCAGGGGTGAGTTCATTGTTGATTATTCGTTGTGACGAAGGCGCTAACGTGTAGATTGATAAAGTCAAGCCTGCGGCTACGATTGCGCGTGGCGTTTACGCTTGCTGGTCAAGCGATACAAGATCAGGTCGATTTCTCAGGATTTCCGCCTGGGTTGACGGGATCTGGGTGATGAGGGACGGGGTATCTTATGGATGCAGATGTGTACGACGTGCTGGGACATGCACTGTGATGAGATCTACACGAATGCGCGAATGTTTTCTAATTCTTTTCTCCGAGTGTATTTTGGTTTGTTGTCTCCCGACTGGGTTGAATTGGCCCCTGTCAGCCTCGCTCGTCAGCCTCTTGTAATGGGTGCGGTCGGTTGTTTTGCTGACTCGTTTTCAACATCCTAGCCATGTCTGACGAGTACCCGAGACTACCACGGAAACATCGCAGCGAGGACGACCCCAAGATGATCGGCCTCTGGAAAGTAGGCAGAACGATCGGCAAAGGCAGCTCAGGTACGTCCGCCAATGTCCCCATCTCAAACCCGCGCCTTGGAACGACGTGAACAGGCCGCGTCCGCATCGCACGACACACCAAGACTGGCCAATACGCCGCCGTCAAGATCGTCTCCAAACACCACCTTCACCCGAGCACGACCCTCGCCCGCGCGCCTGCGGCCGACACCACCGAACACATGCTCCTGAGCATCGAGCGCGAAATCGTGATCATGAAACTGATCGAACACCCCAACGTGATGCGGCTGTACGACGTCTGGGAAACCTCGTCCGAGCTGTACCTCATCCTCGAATACGTCGAGGGCGGTGAGCTCTTCGATTACCTGTGTACGCGCGGACGACTCGACGCGGGCGAGGCGCGGGGGTGTTTCGAGCAGATCGTGGCGGCGGTGGATTATTGCCATCGTTTCGGAGTCGCCCATCGGGATCTGAAACCGGAGAACGTGCTGATGGATCGCGCGGGGAACATCAAGGTGGCCGATTTCGGGATGGCGGCGTGGCAGACGGGCGCGAGGGAGGGTTTGTTGAGGACGGCGTGTGGGAGTCCGCACTATGCGGCGCCTGAGGTGATCATGGGCCATGCGTACGACGGGCGCGTGGCGGATATTTGGTCGTGCGGGGTGATCTTGTTTGCGCTCCTTGCGGGTCGGTTGCCGTTCGATGACGAGGATTTGGGAACGTTGTTGGACAAGGTCAAGAGTGGGCAGTATGAGATGCCAAAGGGGATCGAAGGGGACGCAAAGGACCTCATCGAGCGGATGTTGCAGAGGGACGTGGAGAAACGGATCACGATGCCGGAGATTCTGGGGCACCCGTTCTTCGCGTCGGAGGAGCCGAGGACGGTGAACAGGGATATGCCTGACTTGGACGAGCTCGCGAAACCGATCGGAGGAACGGAGGAGATCGATGGGGACATCTTTGCAAACCTGAGGACGCTGTGGCATGGGACGCCGGAAGAGGACATACGCGAGGCGCTCAGGAGCGAGACGCCCAATTGGCAAAAGGGGGTCTACCATTTGCTCATCCGGTACCGGAACGCACGCCTTGAAAATTACGACGAAGAGGAGGAAGCGATGGCAAGAGCAGGGAGGAAGAGGAGTCGGAAGGTCTCGTTACAAGGTAGGGATGGCAATAGCGAGCGGGGGATGGCGCGGACGTCGTCACAGGCAACAGATCTTGGGCGCTCGCTGTCGGCGTTGCCACCTCGAGCGGCCCCACCGACGCCGCGACGAGCCGTACGCAGGAATAGGGTCGAGGACATTCTACAACTGAGTGCTCCGCAGATCGTGTTACACGCACCAACGCCGCCCCGACCGGGCGGAATGCATTCCCCTTCGCCTTCACGGTATTCGTCATCCATCTCGCCGCTCTCTCCGAATCTGCCCGCTCTTACGGTACCGGACGTCAAGGACGACAAGATGCAACTGTTTTTTCAGCAGATCGTCGAACATCTCAATGCGATGGAGATACGCGCAGGCATGGCATCGACGCCGGCATCTCCGCAACTTCAATACATGCTACCATCTACCCCAGTCACGAGCATGGAGTTCGACGGGCGGCAGCAGCGGCAACCGGTATATGATCCGATTCGCGCACTACACAACCATAGAAACCCACTGGTCCCTGTTTATGGTAGCACGACGCTAAATGTTGAAAGCACGCGTCACGAATTGACCCACCATGAATTCGGTGAACTGGACAAGGAAAACGGTCAATACCACGGGGGCAGCGCGATCAGCGTCGTGAAAAAGTCGTCGCTGCGTAGCAACGATACCAGCGCACGGAAGCAGCCTCTACGCGTGCAAATCGTGGAGCCGTCGCCGCGGAAGCTCCAAAGGAGGAAGAGCATCGAGATACCAACCCCAACGATGTCTGTCTCCCCAGCATGGTCAGATAGTTCGTTCACCCTACCGTCGACACCACGACGGCGCTGGCTCGGGAACGTGTTCAAGTTCAAGCCGGCGAGCTATCAGCTGTTGTCTGCGCACGACGCGTTTACGAGCCGGGAAGAGTGCAGGCGACTGCTCGTTGGAATCGGTGTCAAGGTGGTACTCACACTCTCGGAGGGAAGTGGCGTTCTCAAGTGTCGCTTCGACGAGACGAGGGATCCTGTCGTGATGAAAGCGGTAAGGTTCAGAGTAGAGATACGCGAAGCGACGACACAGCAAGCAAGGGCGGGATTCCAGGTTGCGTTGCAACTCATACAGGAACGAGGAGCGTCATCGAGTTTTCAAACCATATGTCAGCGGTTGAGAGCCTTTTGGGAGTTGGACTATGTGCGGCCACCGACGGGGGTGCATAGTCCCGTGTTCAGTCCCGAGGTGATGGACGAAGGGAGGTTTACGGACATGATGGAGTATGCCGATTAGGACGTGTCTGTCGTTTGTGTGCACGATCTTACTTAAAAGAAGTATCTATCCGACTCACTTTTATGCGAGCATTACACTACAGAGGACCGTCCATAGTTGTCATCGTGCTAGCAAACCGTGATGGTGGCTCGGAGAGTATGTTGTCATTTTCATCGACGCTCATCTCCTGATCCTGGTGTTGCGATCGTGGGTGATCTACCTTTTGCCTCCCAGGTTTGGATAAGATGGCCATTGTGGGATCAGAGCTGGATATGCGAATGAATCCAAGTTGTTGGACGTAGGCAATTTCTTTCTGGTCCCATTTCCGAAACAGCTCGACCGTAGGTTCATGTGTGAGATCGGGAACCTCTGTGAAAAAAAAAAGTGAGGACGAATCGCGAGTTGAAAGCCCCAAACGTACCGATCCCAGTCCTGTACTCCTCCGTCTCTCTCAGTTTGATTTCCTCCAACTTGACCTCCTTGGTACTCTTTGGTCTGCCCTTTCTCCGCGTCGCACGTTCTTGCTCGAGCTCGTCGTCATGTCGGGTAAGCCACACCTCTCCGATGATACCATGCAACTCCTCGAGGGTGAGTACACCTTCTGGGGGTAACGCATGATAGAAAAATCCATACACGTCCGCTATTTCAATGTCAGTCCGAGTCCATCGATGGTAAGATCAAGGTAGACCTTGTGCGGCATGTTTTTTGGACCGTTTTGCGGTCGCTTCAGCGACTTTTGACTTTCGGAGGTGGGTACGAGCGAGTTGGGAGGCTTTTCGAGAGTCTGGGTGGAATATCTTGTTTTTCTTGTTAGGTTTGGAGGTTCCGGCCATGGAGAAGGCAGTCACGTGCCACTTGTAGCCTTCGCTGGGTGCGCAAATTCAAACCCGGACTCCGTTCCAGCGCCTCGGCGGCCTCGTCCAGCATTAACGTTCACCGCTCACTCGCTCATTTTCCGACCCACCCACCTCACCCGCACAGACCACGGACAACACCAGCAGTACCGTGGACTTGTCCGACGTCGCTCCACTCCTACACGTCACACGAGCTTTAGCTGTTCGGTATCCCAACCCACGCTCACTGCTCGATCAGTCCTGGTGTGCAGTTTCGGGCCGGAAAAGCCTACACCCTTTCGCCCAGTCATCGTACTTCGGAATTATGTACATGGCTACTCGCTATGCTAAGAGTTCCGTCCCATCCTCCTAGAACGCGCTATGCAAGACTTAGTACGCATCTTCAGAAATTGAGAACTTGAAGCAAGCTCGGTAAGGCAGGTTTGCTATGCTCATAGCAATCCGTCACACTTACTTTTATTTCTCTAGGCGCAGCCAGTAGTAGATGCAACTGAGCCCCATGATGCCGGAAGTGTCTCTGCATCGTCCAGTGGATAAGGTGGTATGACGCCCCGTGTGTTGGTCAGCCACGTCCTAGTTGACTCGGCAGATTGACAATGGATCGGATAAGAACACCGACATCTGGCATGTCGTTACAGCCAGCCTGGTATATTTTTTCTCCCCTAATGCTGAACGCGCGTCGACCGCTCCCTAGGTCAGGCGTGAAGACGAATCAGAACCCCACGTCGGGGATTCTCATGTTACGGTGCACATTGTATGCGTTGGCCGACAGTTCTTGAATGCACTGTCGACCAAAACAATGCGGACCGTAACAAGGCGATACTCGCGATGACGTTGCCGGCGCGGAGGATGTGGAGATCGACTGCAGGGAGCGAGGACTGGACGCATCCGTAACCCTGCACCGATGAGCGATCCGGGCAGTTTCGTTTCAATGTACGATCTGTTTTCTCGATTTCTACTAGCACCCATTTCCACCGGATGCTGGATGTTGGGGTATAGCGACGACGGGGGGTTACAGAGCTTGAAGCGGAAACTTTTTATTCCGCTTGAAATTGGGTTACTTTGACAAACACTGATACTCATTCTTGCTGTGTCGGACAGGTAAAATCCCCAATCAAATTTGGCCCCCTTTCATTCTTTGATCACTGTCCAGCGATCACTGATATCGCTTGCACGAGCCCTGGTCCACGAGACAAAAATTCTCATTCTCGATGAAGCTACAGGTACAATTATGTTTGCTCTGGATGTCGATGGGGCCGCTGATGTCGTGCACAGCGTCCGTAGATTACGAGACGGACGAAAAGGTTCAACAGACGATTGCAACAGAATTCAAGGAGCATACGACTCTTTGTATCGATCGACTTGACTTTGAATGACGAAGATGAGAAGACCAACTAGTTGGCCCTGTCGTATCCAACTCTGGTGTTGTCAAGGACTCCCACCACGCGCGTTCTGTGCCAGCGTGCGTGTCGTACGTTGGCACACCTTGTTTCTGATCTGAGTGGCGGTTCACCCCACTCTCCCACTAGTAGATCTAGCTAATAGAGTACTACTCATATACAAGACAATGTGTAGTGTTTAGGGGACTCTCAATCGACGATCCTTCTCCTGGCAATCCCCACATCTTCAAGTCTGACTCGCTCACTGCCTATACGAACTCTGCGCCTGCTCATCACACCTTCTATAAAGCCGTCCAACATGTTAATATTGAGATTACCCAAGCCCATAGATCCGCCGGCATCCATGTCTTTGAAAGTGGGCTTGCAAATACATGGACCATCTACCTGCCGGAGGAAATGTCTTTCTTTTTCTCTTTCATTCATTCATGCCATATCACATCCGTCTATTCCCACTCAACAAACCCACAATATACCTGTTCAATTGACCGAGTAATTTAAATACATATTCACCAACACGACAAGAACGCTAGAAAATAAAATAACCCTTGACAATCAGAATGTGACCACGGTCTAATTAGTGCGTGTACAGCAGCACGTGCCCGCAAACTTGGAGAAATCACTGGCCAAGGGGAATGGGAGAGCAACCGGTGATGAATCCACCGCTCTGCATGCGCATTCAACGTCGTGGTTCGCATGAGAATCACCGTGCACTCACCAAGATGCCGCCAGTGCAGCAAACTAGCTGCTGAGCGCAGGACGCGATGCTCCCTACCAAATCACCCGTGAACGGAGAGCACGACGACCCGACCAGGGACCCCGTAGAGGGCAACGGCGGGACCCCTGGCAACCCCGAGATCAGCGACGTGATCGTATCGGAAGAAGGCTGCGACACAAGCAATCTGTCAGCATTTTCGAGTCATTGTGGTTGGGAATGGTTCCCCACCAAAAGGGTGCTGGCGCAACACTGAACGGAGCCGGAGCTGCACTGGCTAAGGATGTCGCGAGCCTCAATATCTGCCGGTGCACCAAGCGCGACCCCGGCGAGGGCGAGGGTAGAGACGACCGAGAACAAGATGGAAGAGGGACGAATGAACATGCTTGGAGTGATTCGATGTGAGAAGGGGAGTGGTGTTTGCAGACGATGAAGAAATTGGTGACCATCCATACACCCACATTTTATACCTTGAGCATGTCCCCGATGGCGCATATGCACGTCCAGAACGGCGATGATGGTACAACAAAGATCCATCGCCATCAAGTTGCGTTACGAGGCTTTGCACCGGCGACCATGTTCGTCCGATTCTGGTGGTCCTGACTTGCCTGCAGTCAGGGTGCGGAAGTGAGCCTGAAAAAATAATCTATCCCAATTTAGACAAATTAAATGGCTGTCCAACCCTGATAGCATAGTTCCACGAACACAGACGCGCGGATAGGACCATCATATTCTCGCATTTCATTAGAACACAGTGAATGCGTGACGCGGTTTAAAGCACAATGTCAGGCTACGGTGTCGAGGACGAGATCGATGAGACCAGTTGTTGAATCGTTCTTCATGCCCAAGTCAGCTGGGTGGCTGCAAGATTGCCACCATCTCCGATCAAGCCGGAGATCACAGCCTGGCATGCGATGAGAATAAGGGGAATGTATGAGGAGGTGAAAAATACACAACTACACCTCCATGGCCGACGCAAGCCTCACTCATCAGAAACTATACGTCACTAGTGCTATCAATCACTGGGGCGGTACACAATTGAGGAAGGAATGATCTTGACACAAGTTCCTTGAAATTCAACAATGGCGATGCAGATGTGACACTTGAAGGAAAGCCAGACATCCGTGAATGATGAGACACGAACCTACGCGTTGTTCGTTCCGTACCACCGATAAAGTTCTCAACAGGTGGCTACACTGCGGTGCATTTGCAATGTACCTGTGCCGTTCAATGTTCAACGACTCCGAACAATCCCGGGGCGAATGTCCCGAGTATCAGCACACCGGTTCCAGTGTACCAGTGCATAGTAATCAAGACATAGGATTCTGATGAAGGCGAGGCACCAGGAAGTTGCAAAGAGTTCGAGGACGTTCGGAAGCATACGTGCCGCATGGCGCATGCTCTAGCTTGCCTGATTGGACGTAAACAAGCTATCAGTGGGTGTCTACACGACTTCGAGTGAGCAACGTTTTCCCGCTAGGCAGGTACAGGTTTGCTGTAAAGTGGGTCTTATGTGGAAAAATGAATAGTCGTTGTACTGTAATGGTACAAAAGTGAGATCGTACCGCAGAAAAATGGATGTCTGGCAGTGTTGATCTTGAATTTTCGACTCCGACTCTCAGCGCATGAGATGACTCGGATTCGGTACACCACAGCACCACTTGGAAAACCTCAAACAGTAGCCTCAGCATGGACCCGGGCGCCGTTTCTCAAGTTCCAGTTAGCGAATTGCGGCTTCTTGACTGACGAGCGCCAAATAGCAACGCTGAATCGTTGACGGTGACCACCACCGGTAGCTCGAACCTCGTGTGGTCAGCGGACGGAAGCGTCGACTCCAGTGCTAGTGGTCGAAGAGGGCTTGTAGCCTGGTCCACGCTGGAATGTGAATGTTTGTTTGTTTCTTATTCTGACTTCTGGGACTGTTTTCTGACCGCCCAAAAGTTGCGAAGGCCAGCGTCACCAGTCACCTGTGCTCTCCTGGTTCTTATTTGTGGAAACGACACCCACATCTCTCAATGGATTGAAAAGGAATATGATCGACGATGGATTCGAGCCATAGCCTCAGAACCCGGCGTTGGAGTGGACTAAGGACCGCCTCTCTGCTTCGCTGTTACTTTTTGGTGCGTAGGCTATGGGTTTGTCATCATTTCCCTCCGACTTTCTGCAGCGCGTCCCTTTGCCCACACCGCAACCTGCATATATCCATCTCCTTTGGAGCTACCATGTCAAGCACTATTATTCCGCAGCAGTTTGGGTTACAAACGAAGCGCCTTCTCCTCAGTGCGTCTTGCGCTTTCTGGGCCGTGTTTATGAGGAGTCGGCGAGCAATGGACCCACTGTTCTCCAACTCACAACTCGTTATACGGTCGAACTGTAACTCGGTGCATTTGAATGCGCGAATCATATTGGCGGTTGTCCCGTGATGCTCCTCTACTCGACTCCTACTAAACTGCGAGTGGGCGTTACATGGTGTTGTTCCTTTGGTGACCCTGGATGGCTTTTACAAGCCTGCATGAGACAACTCGGTGGCTCTGGAGATGATTGTACTGAAGTAACCTCATATGGCATTCTCACCAATGGTTCTCATCTCGCTCGTTCAGCACTTTACATTTGCCGGCGGCCAGCGACACCTGCCACATGCCCTTTCCCTACGGCAACTTCTTCATGGCTGTCACGACCATCTTTTGCAACCTTGCATTACTACTTCCAGTGGGAAATCACCTACATATGACGTCGTAACTCGTCAATTCCTAAAGTCACCATCGTTGCCATCGTTGGAAGTGAGCGTGGTACTACCAGCGGGTGGAGGCACGTCTCTGGGAATGCCACCAAAATCTCCTGCGCGATTGTGATCATCCTTGCAGAATATACCGATAACATCGAACATTGTACCATCCTTTGACACCGTGTCGTTACGGGCGAACATGTCTCGGCCATCCAGCAAGACGGTATAATGCCAGGGTGATAAGCAAGGACGTGATCTTCATGGTGAAAGGAACTCGGTGTGTTACAAGTGTCATTCAGACACTCCGTTATTTATGCACCTCGAGGAAGTGAACTTACCAACTTGGTGGCATACATCTGCCGTTTGAATGCACTGCTCTCAAGTCATACTAGCACTTCCACAATCGTGTTCCTCCAACTGCTGTTATCTAGGCGGGGACGGTGGGGTTGTATTCTCCTCATCTTTCACGGTTTTGTATTTTGGAATCCATTTTTTTCCCTGATCACAGATTGTGTGACATTCGCTGATAGGTCGTGTATCTAGGAAGCGTGAGGCGCATTGGAATCAAAGACCCAACATGCATCCGAGTAAAGATCCAGCAAATACATACATTTTACAACCCATACATATCCAAGCCAACTCGTTAACAATACACTCTAGATCACTAAGTTTGCTTTTTCCGCCATCCAAACCTCCAAGCTCGTCCCGCGCCGTTGTAGCGTCCAAGTGAGGATCCGACCTTGACGAGCGTCTCGATGGCACGGTGCCCGCCAGATGGTGCCGAGTTTTTCACCAGGTCCTTGTCAAAGGTAATGCAGTTGGGCGGGAAGAGCGCGATGACGGTACTTCCACCATAGGCAAAATAACCGAGCTCGTCTCCGCGACGCACGCTCCCGCTTTCCTACATCCGTGTCCAATCGCAGATGAGCACGCGGTAGGTTAGGTTCGAGAGAGAACGACTCACCCCGACCGTCTAGATAATACTTCCGACGAGCACAGCACCGATGGCGATAAATGCGATCGGCTTACCGGTGAGGGTGTGCTGCAGATACAGGATGGAACGTTTGTTGCGAGAAAAGACGTCGAGGTTTTTCTGGTTGACCGCTTGGGGATTCACTAGGTGCGAGTTGGAATCAGACCAGGTGTGTGATTGTTCGGCCATCTCGATCGTGTGACGGGGTGTGCCCTAGTTGGGGGATCAGCACGCCAATTGCTCGCCGGCAGCGCGATCAGCGCCGTGAAAAAGTCGTCGCTGCGTAGCAACGATACCAGCGCACGGAAGCAGCCTCTACGCGTGCAAATCGTGGAGCCGTCGCCGCGGAAGCTCCAAAGGAAGAAGAGCATCGAGATACCAACGCCAACGATGTCTGTCTCCCCAGCATGGTCAGATAGTTCGTTCACCCTACCGTCGACACCACGACGGCGCTGGCTCGGGAACGTGTTCAAGTTCAAGCCGGCGAGCTATCAGCTGTTGTCTGCGCACG
>JBBPTZ010000514.1:0-19991 GCA_038094315.1 Phylloporus cf. tubipes | reverse complement strand
CATTCATGACAAAGTGTCTATGATACAAGATAGGTAAGAGCGAATGGAAAAAAGCTGGTTAGTGTGCAAATGGCTATTGGAAGATAAAGGAAATGGGTATTGTAGTAATCAGCTGAAGGGAAATAAGCATCCGATGTATTGCTGGGGTAGGCCGAGTAGTACAAGGGAGGCAAGCATAAAAGAAGAAAGAAAGAATCGTAACAAATAACACCAGAGTTGGTGTGGAGTTGAGAAGTGGAGACCAGAGTTGAACTTGTGGAAAGTGGCATATAACAATTCATCTGCAAAATGCATTTTTTAGCTCAGGCTATAAAACTTTACAGCATATGACAGCATTACTACAATCAACTCCCTCATAACCAATACCCCTTGGTTTATACTGGAAGTTATCAGGTATGAGAGAGTATTGGGTTTGTAAGAAATTGGGTCTAGTATGTCAAAAATATGAATTTCCATGTTGAGTCACTAGTATTGTTCTACTATGATTATTAGCCCTCTTTTGTAGCAAAATATGATGTTAGTTTGGTCTTCTTCATACTCTGTGTCTCCAGTAACTGCATTTGCTGTCTGAACAAACCCAACATCACTACTAGCTTATGGGCAAATGGATCATCAACAATATGCCTTGTGTATCTCTGCACCAACATTGCTGCCTATAGCACTTCTTTGCATGTAGGCAGGGGCTCAACAGGACCATCACTATCATCCTTACCATCTGGTCACTCTTGTGCACATTTTGCCTCCATTACCATCTTGCAAATATCCACATCAGATGCATTGAAGATATGGTGACCTTCTGCAGCTGGATTGAGGAGCTCATTGATGCTCATTCAGTTCGAGCATTGTAGGATGCCAGTTGACTCCAAAGCATCCAAGGCAGTCTGAACAAGTCCTTCCACTTGCTTGACAGGATCATCAAGAGATACAGATATGGACATAGTGTTGATGTTACAGATGATAGAACGATGGTCCTTGACCCCTAACAAGATGAGCTTTAGCCCCTGAATGCACCTTATGAACCTTAAACTTATTTTTCACTTTTCTTATTCTTTTCTTACTTTATAAACACATGACCATTCACTTTTACACTTGTTATAGTCGACTCCAACAGACTATCTCTTATCTTTTACCCTATGCCCAGACACAGCCCTTATCTCTTATTCATGACATGAGGCTGTGCCTTATCCTTTATGCACTTATGACTTACATGCCTCATGCCTTTACAATCGTATATGCATTACATGCATGTTATGCTTCTTTCTTATTTTATGACACATCATGACTTACGATTCATGCAGCGACCTCATGGTACACTTCTACAATTCATGATTCATGCCTTAGATGCATGTTATGTCTTCCTTTTGATGCATGCATATGCCACATGTCATCAATTATGCTTCTCATGTTTCAGATCCATGCACAGAATGCATGACTATGCTTCTCATGACTCATGATGACTCATGATACATGTGTTGACCACATGTTCTATGCTTCTAACATGTACAGGCAGCATGTTCATGCTTCCACGTCCCTTGATCCATGCTTGAGGTGCATGTCAAGGCTATGCCTTCCATTCCACACAGCCCTAAGGCTGTTCTCCTCATGGTAATACACACAGACACCACATGTTATGACCATACATAGACTTTATATCTTAGATCCAGTATAAACATGTACATACAATAGAGTAGTATATAAAGGCCCAAGAGCTGGCCAGAGGACCTCAGTTTGTCCTCTTGGTTTTCCCCCTCCAACCTTGGTAATTGGAGAGCCTTGGTGCATTCTCACCTGTCTTGTTTGAGCAGCCTGTAGTGCTATCATTTTCAGTGTCAACATCTTTATTAGTTGTTGGGTTGTTTCAGTTAATAAGAAATGAAATAGGAATTGAAGCTTTAATGGGAGGTTTGTCTATGTTGGATAAGATACCTGCTATTACAATTCTTTCTTTCCCTTTTTACACTTGTCTTTCTTGCACTACTAGCCCATTCCAGTGATACATTGGACACTCATTTTCCCTTCAGCCAGTTATTATGATACCTATTTTCCTTATTACCCAATAACCACTTGCCCGGTAACTGGCCTCTTCTTATTTGCTCTTGCTTATCATTCATCACAAACACTTCATCATAAATGTTCCACAACATTCTATGACCTTCCATTTTTGCTTATGTAACCTCCTTTTCCATTCTGTATATAAACTTGCCCTTCGTGTACAATTACTTCTCATACTTGTTTTTCTTAATTTACCACCTGGAATACAAGCTCTATTGTTTTGCCCCTTAGCCATGCTAAGATCTTGTCCCCTCTTAGTCCTAAGCCTACTACTGAGTGGCTTCTGTGTTGCTTCAACCATTATCATTGTGCAACACTCCTTGTTCCTTGACACTTCAATACCCTTGAGGCTCCATGTCTCCCTGTGTATTGCAACAAATGCCTGTCACTAGGAATTCCCTAGGACCTCTTGCCCTTTACTCCCCTTGTACTTCAGGCCTTTCAAGACTACAGCAGTCCCTATCCAGGGCCTATTGTAACATCTGCCCTCTGCCAGCAGTTTTAGATGATGGTGCTATCAACTTCACACCATGCTTCTTCAGCAAGGTCCATTGCTTGGAGCTGGTTGATCTCATAAATCAGTGAGGGTGTTGTTCCATGATCATATTGAGTGATGGAGTGATGAATAAACTTGGCACGATAATGGGCTTTGAAGCAATGAATAATTCCCTGGTTGTTGGATTGGACATGAGCAGTCAAATTTGGTTCAAAGTTTACAATGTGAATATTGGTTAAAGTTTCTGGAACAATATGACCTGGAAGTTGTTCTGCAAAAGCAGAATTTTTCTTCCCTCTTGTCAAAGTTGAGCATTCCAATTGGATAGCCACTCTTGGTAGAGTGCAGCTGTCATTCATGCTTTTGCATTGTTCTGGTAATTAAAGCCAAGCTGGGCTCCTATCTGATTTCTGAATGTGTGAGGTTTGTATGCTTTTCTAATAATAAGTGGTGCTAATTTTTTTAAACTGTCTGCATTTGTTGTAAATAGATAGGTTAACCAGTTTTTATTTCCTTTAATGCCAGCATTGGACCCATTGAAGAGACTGTAATCAGGTGGCATGCTAGCAAAATTTACTTTAGGATATTTGCAATATTATTAAAATAATGTGACCTATGCATAGAACAGTGACATCTCGTTAGCATTGAAAATATCCTTTGATTTATACCCAAGTTCTTTGATTAACTCTTGAACACATGTTCGCTCTTTGTTGACTATTATAGACACTGCAGATGCAGCTTCTCTATGACACTTCACAAGTTTTAAACCATTCTGTGCCTTATAGCAACTTAGCCACCCTTCACTCAAGCCAAGATGCTCATTCAAGGGGACATCAGTGAGGTCAGCAAACACCTTCCATTTTTGGCAAAACACCTCACCTGTCAACACAACCTTGTTGGTCATGGCTTTCAAAACCCAGAGATCCAGCATCTCAGTCACCTCTGGATGTTGTGTCTGACATAGCTGCTTTGCAAAATGTGCAATGCCTCTATTATTCTCATACTTGATACACAGCTCAGCTTCAATCTTGATCCAATTAGAAATTCTTGGCTGCAAAACATTGATGGCAGGATAAAATTTCACCATGGGCATGATACCAGTCCAGCATTTCTATTTTTTGCTTGAGAAAGGCATTTACTTTTTTGATCACTTTTGACTATGGTGGACAGTGTTTTTTCTTGTCAGCAGGCATACTTGTTGACTGCATAGGACCTACAATCAACTGATATGAAATACCTAACATAGGAATTGTTAAGAAACAGTACATTTACACTTCTTTATGGAAGCACTACACTTTTTGCCCATGCTGAGTTGTGTCAGCTTCTGCACTATGGCCTGGTCCTGCTGGCTCAATTGTTCAATAGCCACATCAAATTCAAGAGCCTTGTCCAACTCATCAACCACCCAGACTTCCTCCATCAAATTTCCAGCATTGTCCAACCATTTCTCATCTACATCTGAGATTGGTTGATTGGCTTTCAATGCAGCCTAGAGATTCACTTTCCAACCACAGACTTCTTCTTGTAGCTTCTTTAGCCCCTGTTTAAGAGCCTCAATAGATGGTTTCATAACAAAAAAGCCAAAAATCAATGGTATGCAGCATTGTTACAACTGTTATGGTTGTATTATTGTGTGCCTTTGTTTTCCTCTTTTCTTTTGCTTACTCCAATCCTGGTCCCTGCTGGAAACATTACTTGTTCATCATATCACTGACCTGGCAGTGTCTCTACCCCACCTTCTGGCCCTAAACCATTCTTTCAGTTCCCACCAGTAAGGGCCCCAGACTAACTTCTGACATGTTCCATATATTTCCATGGACAGCCTCCCTATTCCACCATTTCTCTCATAATGGCATTGTCCCCCCACACTTTCCCATGTTACTCATATGTGTTACACGTAATGTTGCAATGAGGATCCGGAACATCGGGAGTCGCCAAGGTTCAATCCAAGGGGGTGGATGACGGAACAGTTGTCGGGTCGAGGGTAAACAAGGGAGGTTCTCAAGGAATCACCTTGGAACTCACAGAGTACTTCAGTAGCGTACAGAGGCTAATAGAAGTCCAGGAGAGGTGGTTCAAGATACGATGCTAGATTGCGTAGATCAAGAATAGAGACTAGAATACAGGCAGCAATGGTATAAGTACTGGACTGTACGTAAGCGACAGAAGTCCATAGAAACGGACAGAACTACTGCAGATTGGTAAATACGTATGAGTCAATGGGAGAGTAGCGAAGAGACGACACAGTTGTGAGAGAAGCGGCAGAGGAGAGAAGCTGTCCATAGAATGTATGAAATAATCAAGAATGAAGTCCGGGGCCTATTCCGGTAGGATCTGAAGGAATGGTGTCAGGCCAAAAAGCAGGATAAAAGAGCTGCTGGGTCAGCGATACAATGAAAAGGTAATGCTCCCAGCAGGGGCCGGGGTCTGAATAGGCGAAGGAAAAGAGAAAAACAGACTGACGCAACAGTATGACCATAACAATATGTATTAGTCAATCCACAGTAGTTCCCTCCACTTCCATCATCTTCTACTGCTTACATACTCTTGGATATATATACCACCACTGCATGTATAGTAGTCTTTATTTTTGATCTATGCAATACTAGCATTGTATCTTGAACCATCTTCCAGACTTCTATTAGCCACTGCATGCTATTGAAGTGCTCTGTGTGTTCTAAGGCCTTTCCCTTATGAACTCCCTTCGCTCACCTTCAGACAATGGCCTTCCCTGTCATCACTGCCTTTGGATTGAACACTGGCCACTCCCACTGTTCTGGATCTCATTTGTGATGCTACACATAACAACAACATTTAACCAGCCAAATTATATAATCCACAGGCCCAAATCTATTGGTTATCAGATTTGAACAAAAATCCCTGCAAACCAACTCAGGAAATTCAAAAATCTATCAGTTATCAGGGAGTATTGGTTATCTAGGGTATTGGTTACAAGGGAGTTGATTGTACAGAATTTAACCAAAAACAGCAAATGGTTACAGTAGCTGACAGCACTACAGCCAAGCTATGTGACAAGGCACCCAGTCCCACATCCTGTCACATTATGGCATACCAGCTCAGCAGCATTGTTATGCATAGCATTGCAAACAAGATCCAGAACAGCAGAAGTGGCCAGTGTTCAATCTGAAGATAATAACAACAGAGGGGGTTGTTGTCCAAGGGTGAGGAAAGGGAGTTTGTAAGGGAGCAACCTTAGAACACACAGAGCACTTCTGTAGCATGCAGTGGCTAATAGAAGTCCAAGGTGTGGTTCAAGATACAATGCTAATATTGCACAGATCAAGAATAGAGACTAAAGTACATGCAGTGTAGACTTATATCCAACAGTACGTAAGCAGTAGAATGTGAAGGAGTCAGAGAGAACTACTGTGGAATGACACATACACATGAGTAATGTGGGGAGTATATAGGAAAATGACACTGATGTGAGAGAATCAGTGGAACAAAGAGGCTGTCCAAAGGAATGGGCAGAACATACAAGGAGCAAGTCTGGGGCCCTTACCAGTGGGAACTGAAGGAATGGTTTAGGGCCAGAAATCAGGGTAAAGACACTGCCAGGTCAGTGATACAACAAATAAGTAGTGTTCCCAGCATGGGTCCAGGTCAGAGTATGCAAAGGAAAAGAGAAAAACAGAAGTGCACAATAATGCAACCGTAACATTACCCCCTTTTAACAATCTAGTCCCTGGCTCAATCCTCTTGGTAAATCCCCTAAAGGTTACCTCCAGGGCAGATAAGTGATTGGTTATCTCCATAAATATCCTTGGCCTGATCTGCCAATAAGTGCTTGAGTGGACAGTCAATGAGTATGTGCCCAAACTGAGTGCAGCATGTGCATAGGAGACCAGGGCAAAACCTGGCACTATGTCCCCAATTACTGCAAACATTGCACTGGATGTGGAGACAATTAGATTGAGCGTGGCTGTTAAACTCGGATCCTCCTGAGGGGAAGTCCGGAGTTTCGGAGGGTCAGAGGTACCGAGGGTACGGGGCGAGTCGGAGAGGGGCGAGGACTCTTGGCGCAGGACTTATGTGTCGCACCCTTGTACTCGCGGTCCTCGGATTGGAGGTCAGAGAAGAGAGTCTGGAGACTCAAGTGCAGGAAAACAGGAGGTAGTTAAGTTGATATTCGAACTGAAGTATCTACAACGAATTTACAGGGTTTATATACTCCAGAGTTACACTGGATTGCTAAGCTGGAATGGAGTGTTCCCAGAGTATTACAAATGTTAGTAATGCGGAACAAGGGGATGAGTAAGACAGGAACATAAACACCGGAGTACCGGAGCTGTGCGAAGCACAGGTCTATTGGAAGGAACAAGAAGCGAAACTAATACAAACGGAGTAAGTAAGAACAAGGATGTACAAAAGAGGAACGGAAATGGTCCGAGGGTCAGGTGACCAGAGGATAGGGGAAATCACACCGGAGTTGGTGTGGAATTGAGGAGCGGAGACCGGAGTTGGACTTTTGTAAAAAGCGGCATATGACAGTGGCCAGGGGTGGGTACGTGACAGTGAGGGCAGGAATAATGAATGCAGTCCTCACGATAGTGACCCAGAGCATAACACCAAAAGCACTCAGTTAGTGCAGAGGCAGGTGGGTGGATGATGGCCAAGGGGATGACACACAAGGGGGAAGGGAATATGTTGCCTGCCTCCGTATGCATCATCCAGGTACGGATAGTCTGGATTGTATCATTGTTGCATCAGCTGCCATCGAAAGAGTCCACAGCAGGAGGGTCCATGGTGGTGGGGGTCTCAGAAGGGGCAGATGAGGAGATGTGGGCAAAAAGAGACATGGGAGGTGGCAGATTGGAGATAGTGGAGGGGTCAACAGGGGTGGAGAAGATGGGAGCGGGGACAGGAACAGGTGGTGGAGAGGGGGTTAAAGTGGATTGTATGTAATGGGTGCACTGTAAAAAACACCTAGGTCCTGCAGGTGGATAAAAAGGGGTAGTCTGACCCAGTCAGTAGCAAGGATTAAGGCAGAAGGGTATGAAAGGTTCGTCCCAAGGGTAGCAGAAGAGAACAAAAGTAGAAGAATGATGCTTAGGAGTCGTTCCCCAACCGGGTGAGCTCACACCTGCTATCTGTGCACTCCTCAAGCTTTAGAGGCTAGTGTAGGACTCTTCCATGGGGGTCCAGCTGGTACTAGGGCAGATAGTCATATGTGAAGTCGCTGATGTCAGTAGGATCTCTTGCCTATGAGTTGGGTAGAGAGAGGAGGGTCTGGAAGGCTTAGGACCATCATAAAAGGGAGAATGGAAAATGATTTCAAATGCAGAAGATACCCTTTTATAGTCTGGGCATACCTGAGACTCTAAGTATGTATTACATGCTAATGGAGTCCATAGCAACCAATGAAACATCAAGGATAAGGGAAAGTATAGTAGTTGCAAAGGGAGTAAGCCCATTTTGAGTAGTAGCGTGAACATGGTATAATGGAAGCTAAGAAAAAGATAGTAGGGAAGCACTCACTGATGAGCCTAGGCACATGAATAGAGGACAAAGGACACGTATGGACAGATGCAGATGTTCCGGATGGCCACAAAGTATCCTGTGACTGGATAGTAGGTTCTGGGCAGGCTGGATGGTTAGCAGGACAGACCAGATGATTAGGCAGTGAAGGTGGGCAGATGTAAGTGATCCTAGGACTTGGGAGAACATATGATTTCATATGTAGGGAGCCCAGGATCCCTACATCCACAAGGGACTTTGATTCTGACTGTCCCCAGTCAGACGTGCCTTGATTACATCAGCCATTCGAAACTCTGCTGAAATGTCACACCCTTGACCCAGTTGGGCCCATCTCTCCTCCATCTCACTCCATCCACTCAAACAGTCATGTCGGATTGCCTCTCTCAACTCTTCTCCCTCTCCCAGCCTTCAACCGTTCAGCCGGATCCCAAGGATGTCACCTCAAAAGCCATCCAGGACACTACCAAGTGGATCAACACAGTAGCCCTCTTATCACTGGACAATAAGGAAGACCTGGCTGAAGAGCAGATGCTGTTACGCTTGACTCAGGTAGAGGCAAGCATAGCCTTGACTTGGATGAGATGACGTCGGTAGAAGCGTATGCTTGACTAGATGCGGTGAGGACTAGAGGCGTTAACCTGACTAGAGTCGAGGAGGAGTGTACGTGTGCCATGAAGGGTAGAAGATTGGGGAGATCGGCTAGGCGAATGATGAGACAAACTCAAAGTAAGCAATCAACTTGATGTATTGTTAAGGAGAAATAGCTTGGGTTATACATGTGTGTCCGGCCAGTATTTAAGGAGAAAGGAAATGTGCACAGACCAAGAGTCAAGAAAGAAAACTACCTTCGAGATAGGAAAAGAATGTTGTAGAACAACGTCGAATAAGTATGACTAAGTGGAGGGAGAAACGCTACTGGATGGGAGGAAATGATGACTAGTAAATGGTGAGTAATCGGCCGATGTGGGGGAAGTGAGTCATTGTAAAGGAAAAGGAAGTGGTGTTCATGAGAAGAAGAGAGAATAAAGGGGTGAATCATAACAGATGCACTGGGTAGGAGAGTGGAATGTGGCGCTGGTGAGTTGCATCCGGGTCATCCGTTACCATCCGACTGATGTTCCTGTTATGATTCCTTTCTTTTCCCTTTAACGCTTGTCTCCCATGTACTACCTTACCCTTCCCAGTGATGCGTTGGACACTCATTTCTCTCAGCTGGTTACCACCATACCTGTACTCCCTATCTCCCAATAGCCATTTGCATGCTAACTGGCTTCTTTCCATTCACTCCTACTTATCTCCTATCTCTGATGCTTCATCATGAATGTTCTACAACATTCCATGACCTTCTACTTCTGCTTATGTCATCTTCATTCCTCTTAGTATATAAACCCGTCCTTCATTACCATAGCTTCTCACACTTGTCTTTCCTAAACTACCACCTGGAATTCAAGCCCCTTTTCTCCTGTTCCTTAGCCACGCTAAGGCCTCGTCTCCTCTTAGTCTTAAGCCTACTATCGAGTGGCTTCTGTATTGCTTCAACCGTTGTCGTTGTGCAATACCCCTTTGTCCTGTGACACCTCAATGCCCTTGAGGTTCCCCCATCTCCCTGCATATCACAACAGACATTGTCACTAGGAAATCCCTAGGACCTCCTGCCTCTTTGCTCTTCGCCCTCCAGGTCTCTTAGGACTATGCTAGCCCCTCCCTGGGTCTATCATAACAGTTCCTAGGTCTCAGCAAAACCTGTTCGCTGCTATTGAGCACAGTAAGACACTCAATCTCGATGTTTCACTTTCCCCTCAGTTGCAAGCAGAGCTGAGGAGCTGTGAGGAGCACCACGTCAAGTGGACTGGAGACCATAGCCAGCATTTAGAGGTGGCATGGCATGAAGCGGAGGAGATGGCAGCCAAAGAACACAAAATGGACAGCACTGGCAACACTCTGGACATCCTGGCACCCTCTGTGACAACCTGTTCAACTCCCAGTCACCCTATTTTACCCCTATTTTTCACTAATTTTCCTGGCCTTTAACAACGCTATATTGCATTAACTATGAAATATCTACACTTATCCTGGTATCTAAATCCAATCTGGACTTAGCCAACTATAGTCAAAGCAAGTCATTGAGGCAATGCATGGCAGTGCAAGGCTGTGCAGATACCTGTGCTAAAGCAGTGCCCATCCAGCCCCTATGGCAGTGTCCAGCTGTACCCAAGCAGTGCATGGCTGTGCAAACCTTACCAACCTCAAGGACACTGCATGTCACAGATAAGCGCCTCATGGTAATCCTCATGGCTGACTCATCTTTCCTGATATGGAAGGCGAGTATGAAGCGCAAGTCAGAACTAGTCAACATGACTCAGAAATACTGGGGCTATGCAACAGATACCAGTGTGCACCCTAGTTCTAGTAGTTCTATTAGATACATGCGTACTCCTCATGTTCACCGACACAGGATATCGTAGATGTAGTGTACACAAATGTAAACATTAGAATAGTATATAAAGGCCAAGAGCAAGCACTAGGGATTTTTCCCCAGTCTTGTTCTCTTGGAGATTTCCTAGTCCCTACTAGTGTCTTCAATCTACTAGGCTTACTACTTGCTCTGGTAAGTGATCAGTCCTTAGGGGCTAGTCGTTTCACCACCCATTCTATCAAGGTGTACATCCAACGGTGGGCAAAGGTAAGTGCTCCTGGATTATCAGATGTGATGACTAATGTGGCATGTTCTCAGCACCCCCGCCTTGCCACAGAGACAGAAGAGTCCAAGTCTGAGAGCAAGAGCAGTTTGGATGAAGATGGCAAGCCCACAGCTACCCCCGCACCCGCTAAGCCTGGTCCAGGTGGTCAAGTCACCCATCTGGTCCCATGTGGTAAGTGTGTGGCGCAACATGTTGCCTGTGTTGGCATCCCCGGATGTACGTGCAACACTTGTATGCACCTCAAGTGCAGGTGCAAGAAGTCAAGCGGCCATCCTAAGGCTGGGGAGGGGAAGGAGAAGGCAAAAGCAGAAGAAAAGGGGAAGGTGCCTGGTGAGTAGCAGTACCACCGGATAGTCGTGACTAACAGTGCCTAGAATGTCATGCGCACACTCCCAAGTGTCAAGCCTTGCCTGAGTCAATTGAAATTGTTGAGCCAGTCCTGTCTCAAGGTACCTGGCCCAAACCTCAGGTTGTCTGGAAGGCGCCTGCAGGTAACATGGTTGCTGGGCCCAGCCGGATGGGCAGTGCCAGGGCAGACAACTCTTCTGCTCTGTTTGTGGAGCTCGAGGCAACGATCTGCCGGGCCCAGGCAGACATCAAGACAGCAGCAGCAGATCTAGAGAAGGTGAAGAAGCAGTTGGAGGCGCTGAGGGTAAAGTTGGAGTAAGGTCCACTTGTGCTCCTGACCTGTATATAGTGTGCATGTATGACCCAGCCAAACTGTATATACCACCATGGTGGAATCCCCTTTTAACAGCAATGAGTATCCCAGTGTGCCAGGTCCCAGAGTCCAAAGGTCTGTTGTCCCTGTCTGTGTCCCTGTCTTGTTCTAGCACCTCAACATCACCGGAATCTAAGTAGGAACAAATGTGTGAACAATAGAGTCAACATAGAAAAAATGAAAACTTTGCAATCATCGTCCACTGCTCCTTATAATGCATTCTCTTCTTCTCCTATAACGTTCCTGATAGTCCATAGTTCAGTAAACAACATGTGTGGTGCTCCGGCGCATGGGTGAAGTCAGAATCTAATGATCAGATTAGAAGCATGGATGCAAAAGTGCCTTATATGATGTCCGGAGGTGAGCAAAGCGAAGAAGAGATGATAAGAAATGAGAGAAAGGATAGGTACAGGACTTTGTTTTTGGTCTTTTATTGCTTTTCTGTGTTTTCTGTTTGTCTTTTTCTTTTTAGTATATGATGATGCGAAAACACTGGACAAAAACCAAGGTGGAAGGATTGGTGAATGAGAGCTCTGGACTAATCCCAGGATGAAACAGAGCCACCAGATGAATACCAGGATGAGGAATGTATCATAGGATGACAGTATTAATGATGATGATGATTATTGGAAGTAGAAAAGGAGTGTCGATGTCATAGTCTTGTAGAAAGAGTTATTTGAAGTTGGGTGAGTCAGAATCTTCTTCATCCAGCTCATTGTCTTCTATCCCTTCAGTGTGACCTGAGTCTTCTTCGTCATCTGGCTGGGTGTTGGTCACCAGAATGTTGGTTCCTGTCCTTGAAAAGTATGGGATGATATGAAAAGCCATGTAATGCAGCTTTGAAACCGCTCTGTCTAACTTTGCTAGGACATAGGATCCTCCAGTGGTCTGATGAACCACTACCATCAGTTCCAAGTACCTTGGCTTTGTCTTTTAGTTAAGTTCCTTCTTGACCTTAGAGTTCCAGACTAAGACCAGACTTCTTGGTTGGAAATCATGATCCTTGATTCAGTTCTTATACCGTGCCTTGAAGTCTTTCACAGAAGCAAAATGCACCTAAAGGATGCGACTTCTGATCGACTCAAGGTCTTCTTGTTGCTTTTGGAGCTGTCTAGCCTGCCAGCTGACAAGTCTAGTAATAGAGATTTCATCAGCTTCTGGCATTGGAACAAGAAAGGTAGCTTCAGATAGATCAAAAGGAAATAAGGGTTCAACCCCATGAACCATAAAGTACGGAGAAAGACCCATTGATTTCAGAATAGTTACCCATTCCGCTCAGAACACTAAGTGCACTGAGCAATGCCAGTGCATCTCCCCCAAGGAACTTTTGATGATGGCCTTCCAGACATCATAGTGATGCCATTCAACCACACCATTAGCCTGAGAGTTATAGGGGCTGATACAAATATGATGGATATGGTACCTAGAAGCCAAAAGGTCAACCACTTGTATAAAGCTCGGACTGTTGTCAGTAACAATTTTGGATACTGGACCTCACCAACATAGGATCTCTTCGAAAATGAAGGATGCCAACCCTGACGCATTCTTGGAACGCCACATGCACCATTCTGGATAAGTGGTCAACGCATAGTGGGCCTAGACAATATACCAGTACCCAGCTGCTTTTGGCATTAGCATCACATCTGAAACAACCCAACAACCAATAAAGGTGTTGACACCTAATCCAATTGTAAGTGCTACAGGCTGCTCAAACAGAATGGGGATTTTGGTGAGCGTGCACCAAGGCTCTCTGGTTACCAAGATTGGAGAGGGAAAACCAAGAGGACAAACTGAGGTCCCTTGGCTGGCTCTGGGCCTTTATATACTACCTAGGGGTATGTACATGTTTATACTAGATCTAAGATATAAAGTCCGTGTATAGTCATAACATGCGGTGTCCGTGCGTATCACCATGAGGAGAACAGCCTTAGTGCTGTGTGGAATGGAAGCCATAGCCTCACATGCGCTTCAAGCATGGATCATGTGGCATAGAAGCATGAACATGCTGCTTGTGCATGTTAGAAGCATAGAACATGTGGTCAACACCTGTTCGTGAGTCGTAATGAGTCATGAGAAGCATAACATGCGTCTAAGGCATGGATTTGTGAGTCATGATGGATCACAGATCCGTGGAGATAAAAGATAAGCATAAACATGCATGCAATGCATGTGCAATAAGAAAGGCATGAGGCATAATGAAATGGAAGCGCGTAGATAAGGCGCAACCTCATGTCATAGGCAAGAGATAAGGGCTGTGTCTGGGCACAGGGTAGAAGATAAGAGGTTGTCCATTGGGGTGACCGTGACAAGAGTGAAAGTGAAGCGTCACGTGTTTGTGGTATAATGTAAGTAAAGGGAAACGTGGTAAGAAAAAGAATAGGGAAAAGTAAATCCGTAACAACATCCATATGAACTTTATGAAAAAGACCTCTGATAACTGGGACAGTGGGCAGAATCCGGAGTTTTTCAACCTGCCAGGTCTGGCATTTATGGCATGTACAAATAAACTACTTGACATCGGTGAGGAGCATTGGCCACCAGAATCACAAGAGCAACTGAGACTGGACTATGTAGACACCCTTGTACCCGAGGTAATCATGTGCCTCCTGAATCAGTCTGAGTCATTGGTCCTCCAGAACAACAAGCTGGTGTTGATTTTCCAGCCAGCAATGCCACATGGAACTATTGAGCACGAAAAATCTCTGAGCTTTCACAATGAGAGTGGTATAGTCCTTGTCAGAAAGGTTGGGAGGTCACTCCTGCATTTGCAAGAACTGGTGTATGCGCTGAAGTCAGTCTTCCTTGGCAATAGACTGGGGTGATCGCGGAAGAACCAAGGGTTCCGGAGTCGAGACTCCCTGAAACAACACATTAGCAAAAAACACAGATAATGAGGGTGGACACTCCATCCTGGACAGGACAGAACTAGAGAGTAGGACTGTAGGAGAGCAGTTGTTCAGCAGTACAATCACAAAGGAATAAGAATCATCAATCCAGTCCTTGAATGCATTGTTATCCAGAGGATCCATTTTGGCTGGAGGCCTATATGAAAGTCTGTCCAGACCGGTATGACATTCCACTGGAACATGAATGAGCTTGAAATGGAATAGAAGGATACCAGCAATCCACTGATTGATAGTCGCATTCAGCTGGAGGTCAGGATTGTTGATCATCCTTTTAACATACTTCATATCCATTTCCACTGTAAGGTTAGTAATGCTGAATATGAAGATGCGAACCGCCTGAAGGGAACAGAACAAGCCATAAAGCTTGAGCTTCACTTGCAAATAGTGGCTCTTGACTTCAGTAAGAGTAATGGAACCAAACTGATTTGGATAGCACTTGCCATCCTTCCCTTCTTGGGAAAGAATATACCTGACAGCAATGAGAGAAGTATCGACTGCCAGGGTGATCTCACGTCCGGACTCATAATCAAGTGGTTGGAGCACTGGAGACCAGATGATTCCATCCTTAAGACATTGCATGGCTGTCCACTGGGCCTCTCCCCAAGCAAATGCTATGCCTTTGCGGGTCAAGTCCACCAGCAGATGGGATAGTTTAGCATAATCTTTGATAAAAATGTGGAGAACACCACAGGTTCCCAAGAAACCGTGGACCTGGGTAAGATTTGCACACTCTGGCCAATCCCTGATCTTTTGGACTTTGGCTTCATGAGGAATGTGCCCTTTGAAGGTGCACTTGTGCCCTACTATCGTCGCATTGGAAGTGGCGAGAACAAATTTCTTGGCTGAAACCATAGCCCCGACATTCTGAAGTCTCTGTAAAATGTGGTTAACGACAATAAGATGATTCCAAATGAAACAGCGGATGCCCGGATTTTCTGGGATGGTCTTGTAGGAACTGTCCGGATGCTGGTAATGGGTCCAGCCAGATTTGACCGGAAGGTCATCAATAAAAGGCATGGTATGCACAGGGATCTTGTCTTGAAGGATGAAGCACATATCCGCTTGATAAATCTGTACAGCATTAGTATATCCCATCGGAACTGTGGTTAAACGATGAGGCCTGAGTGGGCTTGAAAAAGAGGTAAGATCACGTGATTCCTGATGCAAGGGGTGTTGATCATAACCTGCAAACAGGTCCAGCATGCCATATACTGCACTACCAGCAAAGGATTTGGTGAACTGCTCCACAAAGAGTGGAACAGATGCATCCTGGATGGTTACAGCATTAAGAGGTTGGAGGTCATGGACCAAGTGGAAGGATTTCCCATCCTGCTTTAGGATACAAAACCAGCATGAGTGATATGCCATAGTCGATGGCTCATATACCCCTGAGACAATACGGTCCTTGATGATCTGGATAGCTTGCTGCTGAATTGCAGGAGGAATCGGAATGTTGCAGAGCACCCAAGGAGTATGGGGTACTGTCAGGATTTTCACCAGAGGAAAGTAACACTCATCAAGATAACCTCACTCAGTAGGGACCAAAGTGAAGGCCATCTCATGGTTGTGCACCAACCACCAGACAAGTTTGAGTTCTTCCGGCCAGAGCCATTTCGCCAGATCAAGGTTGAGAGCATCTGCCCTCTTCTGAGTAAAGTGAGAACCTGGAACAAAATTGGGAGGATAAGTAGGTAACAGTTTGAGACTGGCAAGCAGATTGTCTGGAAGGTGTTGGATGATCTGGTACTTCTCCGAAAGAGAGGCTAGAACTGCCCGGATCTTCTTAGCAACAGGCTTATAAGCCCAGCAAGAATGGATAGTGTCTGAAGCAATAGAGAAAAAGAGAGCAGGCATGGTCAGTGGAGATAATACAGTTTGGATGGAAGAGAGATTGTCATAAGTCACTGGTACCATTGCAGGCAGCCTGGGAGTGATGGAAGTGGAAAAGGAACAGAACAAGAAAGAAGAAATCAATGGACACAGAAATGGGCAATAGGATTCAAAGAGAAAATAGTTCGCAGACTTTGCAGGATCTCCCCGCTGGTTAGGCAGATCATTGACACCTAAAAACCCATCTCTACTATGCTTTGATGTGCAGTGCACAAAATACCCTGCTGATAGGGTGGGCAGCCCTCAAACCACTGCCAGGTCAGAAGTTTAAATTCCTTCCCTATGTTCAGATCATGAAGAGTAATAATCTGACCCCCGTCCGGAAAGTCTTTGGTGGTAGTGCTCATAAGGCAATGGAATGGCCGACCCAATAAAAGGTCAAAGTTAGTGACCACCACCACCTGGACTTGGAGATTAATCTTGCTTGGTCCCAACTGAAGCGGAAGGTTCTCAAGAACTCCTAGAGTGGAGTTAACGTCAGTGTTAGCAGATGACATCTTCATGAGATGATCAGAGTGGATGGGCAATCCTAACCTCTTCCATACTCTTTTAGGCATGGCAACTACTTCGGAACCTGAGTCCAAGACACAGATCAAATGGCTACCAGGGCCAACGACTGTGGCATTAAGAGCTTGAAGCAGAAGACTATGATGAGCAATGACCATGCCGTCTTCGTTCCGGATGATCCAGTTCTTGTAGTCTCTCTTGACCCTATCCGGATCATGTTACGTTTTGTCCCTTTTCCCCTATGTTGTCTCCTTTTACCGCTACTTCCCTTTGCACAGACACTCCCTCCGCCCTCTTTGAGTACGTATCTCATCTCTGTAAGCCCATTGTTACCTTGACTTCCTAATGGTACCACTGCTCATACTTTGACTTGCATTTATCTTTATGTACGAGAAAGACCCCACGACAACATTGTACAACAGTACTTAGCCCTTACCGTAGTCGCTTGGATCCCTTGCCTTGTATCTTGTACTACCACCTGAATCCAAGCGCCCTCTTGTCCTGTTCCTAAGCCAGTGCTTAGGCCTTGTCCCTTCTAAGTCTTAGGTCTACTTTTGAGTGACCTCTGTGTTGCTTCGACCATTGTCGTTGCGCAACACCTCTTAGTCCCTCGTCTCCCTGTGTATCGCAACAGATGCCTGTTGCTAGGAAATCCCTAGGACTCCTCACCCTTCGTCCCTCGCCCTCAGGTCTTACAAGACTATGCCTGCCCCTCCCCGGGTCAAGCATAACAGATCATGCCTGGACAGTTCATTGACTGAGATGACTGGATCATCCACCCCCAAGTAGTTGATGAAAGCAGAGACCCGCTTCATAGCCATGATGTCCCTAAATTGCTTTCAGAAGTCTGGGCTGACCACAAATAGCTCCATTATCGCCACCGGAATCAAGGATTTGAGCACCCAATCCAGTACATGTTTTGGCGCCACATCATCATTGAGAGCTGAAGAGTACTGATACTGCAAGGTTGCAGCTGGGAAGGAAGTCGCTGACAAAGTAGATGGATTGGTGTTCTGTGGGCGTGTCGCTGGCATAGGCAAACCCATGGCTGATGAGGTGCTGGGTCCCGGCTGTGAAGCCAGAATAGTACTAGTAGCCAGTGGAGGAGTAGGGTTGCGTCAGATGAGTGTGAAGCCTGGTGTTACGGTTGTACTGTTACGCCAGTCCGTTTTTCTCTTCTCCTTTGCCTATTCCGACCCCGGCCCTTGCTGGGAGCACTACTTATTCGTCGTATCGCTGACCCGGCAGCTTCTTTACCCCGCCTTCTGGTCAGACGCCGTTCCTTCTAGTCCCACCGGAACTGACCCCGGGCATTTTCCTTGATCCTTCCGTACGTTTCCATGGACAGCTCTCTCTCTTCCGCCGCTTCTCTCACAACGGTGTCGTCGTCCCGTTCCATTCACATTGACGCATACGTATTGACTCATCCACAGTAGTTCCGTCCGTTTCCACGGACTTCTGCCGCTTACGTACAGTCGAGTATTTATACCGCAGCTGCCTGTACTTGTAGTCTCATTCTTGATCTGCGCAATCTAGCGTTGTATCTAGAACCAACCCCCGGACCTCTACGAGCCACTGTACGCTCTTGAGTTACTCTGTACGTTCCTAGGCGATTCCTAGCGAACTCCCCTCGTTCACCTTCGACCCGACGACCGATCCGTCGTCCGCACCTTCGGATTGAACCTCGGCCGCGTCCGACGTTCCGTATCTACGTTCGCAACGTTACGTGTAACACCTGGTTGTGAGGTAGTACCAGTCGCAGATGATGTCAATGACAGTGCTGCCTGAGATCTAGAGTCCTGCACTGCTGGTGAAATGAGCTCCAGCTCTTCTGATATTGTAGCTGCTCGAGAGTCTGGTTGAGGACATGTCCAAGGGGGTACCGTGATACCATTGAAGCAAATCCACTTCCCGTGTCCCTCCTTGCCTCTGTCGGCCTGGAAGGTAGCCCAAGCTTGAGCTATATAAGGCTGAAATTCCAGGTTGGTAGAATCCCAGGTAGAGGAAACTTGTGCTGTAGTCATAAAGGTGGACGGGTCGATGTCAAGGATGGCATCTACATCGCCATGGTGGATGGAGTAGATACCAGTGGTCATATGTGGTGGAGGGTCATGAGCCCCCAAAGATCTGGAAGTAGAGGTAGCCCCTACACTCAGAGTGGAAGTCAACCAACCATTTTCCTGGGCTGTGTTCTTCATAGAATCTTTCAAGATAATGCCTCTGGGGCGACGGATATGCTCTCCTCCTGGAAGGTAGAGATGACCATCTTCACCTCAGATGATCCACCCTATGCGTAGATACTTATGGCAGCATTTGCAATCACGCATGAAGTGACTGAAAACCCCACAGAAGCCACAGCTGCAATCACCAGATCACTGAGCATGAGCCATAGTCACCAGCTCCTGCTTGACCGGTTTCTTGGCAACTGCTGGAGTCACAGAGACATGGACCAGGGTCACAAGCCCATGGCTATGACTGTGGTGGCAAGAGTCAGACTTGTATCCAGGAATCATAGATCAGAATGCGGAGCCTGTTAGGAGAAACTTAGCTGCAGTTAGCACATCTGAGATAGGATAAGGATCATCTGGATGTATGTCCAGTTTAATAATCGACAACCAGAGGCGAATCTGGTCTTCCACATTCTGAGGGAATCCCATCAAGAATAGGTGGTCGCACTCCACCTCAGATAACTTCTGAGTCACTACTAGGAGGGCAGCCATCTTAATAAACTTGCACCTATACTTTCCAAGCTCCTCTTGGTTTTTCATTGGTTTCACATGGTATTCCTGTATAAGATATTGCAGGTCAGCTTGATAGTAGCGGTCATTGCCCTCACAACCTGGATATAACTCCTTTATGTCCGCTTGGAATGTATTCCAATCAGCAGGAACTGTGGTAGCACTGGGCAATGTTTCCCATGCTTCTGCCTCTTCAAGGTCAGCATACCAGATGGCCGCTTTGATTTTATCTGCCTCAAGAAGGCCAGCAGATGTTCCTAGCAGCTCTATATCCTCTAAGAAACAAGGCAAGTGCACTGGATTTCTACCATCAAACTTAGGGGCATTCTGAGTGCCTTTAAGTGGCATCTGCACCAGGGCATTAGCCATTCCTTGGATGCAATTAGGATTTCAGAAGGAGTTATGAGACGAGTGAGAAGAAGAAGAAGAAGCAGAAGGTGAAGATGATGAAAATGCAGAGGAAGAAGAAGGAGAAGGGTT
>JBBPTZ010000513.1:0-20005 GCA_038094315.1 Phylloporus cf. tubipes | reverse complement strand
GAGAAAAATAGATAAACATAGCAGTGTGACCATAATAAAAAGTGGGGGCAAACAGGCTGGAATTGGAATGGGCATCATCAACATTTTTGTTGTTGTTGGGGGTAGCAGTAGTGGTGAGAAATGGCCTTCTACACAAGGATGCCAGAAAGATAGCATGAAAGAAGAAAAAATGAAAAAAATCAAGTGGAATCAAGTGGGCAATAGCATTGTCATTGTCAATGGCAATGGTTGCAGTCATCAGTTGATATTGAGCAGAGTTCTCCAGGAAGTTGTGGTGACAATTGTGTGATGTCATGCCTAGCATGTGTTTTTGGTTAATTGTGATGGAGGATCTAACATGTAACTTTGTTATTTTATCTATTATATCTGTAGCTCAAATTCCTACACTTTCTAAAGATTAGCTGAGTACTATAGAAATAGCTGAAGTGCTGTAGCCAGCATAACCCTTACTAATTAGTAATAACAGCAGTATGTACAGGCATTACTAGATAGTTAGGTAAGTGGTGACACTTAGGTGTTTTACACCTGGTTTTGAGACCATTCTAAAGCAGAGTGTTTCCTTTAACTGGTTTGATCCTGACAATTCCCTTCATATATATATCCACTATATCTTATGCTAATCCTAACAGCCTAACATACATGGTTATCTCCTAACAGAGCAGTGTTTCAATGGTTATTTATACCATGGCTGCAAACAGAACTCAATGCTTGTTGTAACTGTATCAACCACACTGCAAAATGTCATGACAGAAAAAAGATGGGTTGATTCTTGCTGCTTCATATGTGTTGACTCTGAGTCAAACTACATAAAAGGCACTTCCTCACAATATTCCAGAACTCATCTTTTTCAGAAGAGCTATCTTTTGAATGATGCAAAGACAACAGCTGAGGAAGCAGTGAGGGGAAGATATTCACTAATAGTGCTAAGATGTATTCAAAGAATATTAATGGTCTTTTCAAGTAGTGAGAGTGAAAAAGGTATAAGCTCAGTTAAAGAAAAGGAGGATAATATACAATGTTATATATTATTCTCCAGCAAGTTCAATGTGGGACTTCTGATTCAACTCCATGCCAACTTCAGGCATTTCTCTCTGTCTTTTTGTCACCTAATGTTACGTGTAGCGATGTGAACGAGATCCGGAGCGATGAGAGTAGTCAAAGCTCAATCCAAAGGTATTGTTGACAGAGTGGTCAATGGATGAAGGTGTACGAGGGGGGTTCATAAGGGGGAGGCCTTAGAACTCTCAGAGCACTTCAATAGTGTGCAGCAGCTAACAGAGGTCTGGGGGTATTTCAAGAAACAACACTAGATTGTGTAGATCAAGAATGGGGACTAGTATACATGCAGTGGCGGTATAAATACCCTATCATATGTAAGTGGCAGAAGTCCGTAGAATCGGACAGAACTACTATAGGTTGACTAATATGTATGAGTAAGATGGAAAGGAAGCAGGGAGACAATGCTGTTGTGAGAGAAGCAGCAGAGGAGATAAGCTGTCCATGCAAGGTACCTTACAAAGTAAGCCCAGGGCCTGGTCTGGTAGGATCAGAAGGAATGGTGTCAGGCCAGAAAGTGGGGTAGAAACACTGCTGGGTCAGCAATACAACAAATAAATAGTGTTCCCAATAGGGGTCGGGGTTGGAGTAAGCAAAGGAAAAGAGAAAAATGGACTGGTGCAACAACACAACTGTAACACCTGACACTATATCCCTTTTAGTTCCTTCTTATTCTCTGTTCTATTCTAAGTTAACCCCTTTAATATTAGCTCTGCTTTTCATTCTCCTCTAATAAGCCTGTGCTTTGCACAGCTCCAGCTTCTGATATATATTCCTATTCATTTTACTTATGATTTCTAATATTCTGATATTTTCCATTCCAGATTATTCATCATTTGCAATACTCTGGTTATCTTTTGCTCCATTTTAGAAATCTGATGCAACTTTGGAAGTATATAAATCATGTACTTTACCATATAAACTCCTTAGTTCAAATATCAATGACAACACTCCCTCTCCATGTTACAGGCAGCAAAGGTATAAGTACTCAAATGGTACATAAGCAACAGAATGTAATGGAATTGCATAAAAGGACTGCAAATGACATATACATATGAGTAAGATGGGAAGAAGTGGGGGAATGAGGCCATCATGAGAGAGGTGACTGGAAGAGAAGGCTGTCCATAGGAAACATACAAGATGATCAAGAAGAAAGTCCAGAGCCCCTTTCAGTAGGATCCAAAGGAATGGCTGGAAGCCAGAAGGCAGGATATAGGTACTGCTGGGTCAGTGATACAACAAAGAGATAATGTTTCCAACAGGAGTCAGGATTGGAATAAGGAAAAGAAAAGAGGAAGACTGATGTGTGCAATAATATAACTGTAACACAATGCCTTCAAAATGACCCAATATTGGGATACTTTTTTGAGCCACTGTAGCTCTCTATTCTTGATCTTCACAATACAAGTGTAATATCTTGAACCACCCCCTTGAACCTCTCTAAGTCTTCGCACACTTTTGAGTCACTCTGTCTGTGCCAAGGCCACTCCTTTGTGCACACCCTTCACTTTCCTTTGCCCATACCTTTAATTTGAATATTGATCCCCCTTAATGTTCTGGATTCCCTTGTCTATGCTTTGTATAACATGTAGTGCTGTTTCCATAGTGTCTTTTCAAAAAAAGGGTGGTAAACAGGAGGCAAGATGCATAGCATTAGCCTTTTCAATAAGAGTGTGATTAAAGCATTCAGCACAACCATTTTGTTGTGGTATGTGAGGCACAGAAGTTTGATACTCAATGCCCTGAGACAAGAGAAATGAATGAAGATATTCATTAAGATATTCCCCTTCTCAGTCCAAATGGATTACAAAAAGTGTATAGCCAGTCTGTTTCTCAGCCCAGAAAACAGTCTCTTAAGGTAGTGGTGGCAGCAGATTTATCACAAAGGAAGTGAAGCACTGCAAAACCAGAGTAATTATCAAAGAAAATGATGATCCATTTGAAATGGTTCTGAGTTTAAACAGAATATTTGCAAAGATTAGTGTGGATAAGGCCAAGGGGTCAAATAGCATGAGAGGCAGACTCAGGAAATGGTCATTCATGTCCTTTACCAAGTTCACAACCATGACAAGATAAGTGAAGTGTCTAGGAAGAGAAGGTAGGTATGCCTTTGAGGTGGGCATGCACATAAGACAAGGCATTATGTTAAAGGTGTCCAAAATAATAATACCAGAGATCAATGAATGAGTCTTGAAAGAGAGAGCTTATCCTGGTAGCAAGGAGATAGCCTTGATCCAATAAAGAGTACTAAAGGGAAGAAATGCAGATGCTTGAAGAACAAGATGTCCTTTGTTGTTCCAGATCTTGGTAGTATTGATGATCTTGCCCTTGTAACCTAACCAAGTGAGTGCAGTAATGGATAGGAGCTAATTTTTAGCATTTGGACCATATCATACATTGTGGAGTATAAGGGGAGTGAGATCCTTATCAGATGGTCTGGTCAAAGTACAATGGTGCCTGATTCCTGAAGTATCATAACAGGTGCATTGGCAATTGTAACAGCTTTCTGAGAATTTCCTACTATATATGTGAGAAGTTCTCAAGATATGGTGTTAGGTGATGGGAACAACCCCCAAATTAACCATCTAGTGATTTTGGTGAAAAATAGATATATTCATAGGTTGCTCACACAGGCCAAAAGCCCAAATATAAAAGCCAGTGTTAAGATCAAATTCATCACAGTCACATATGTGGTCTATATAACCTGTAGAACCATCATATTCCTCCCATCCTCTATCTTCATGATCAATAACATGTTTCCATGTACCATATGGGTTATGTTTTTCATCACCATTGAATAATGTTGGAATAGGGTGGTCTCTCTGTCTGGAGGTTTCTCCTTGTTTTGAGGGTAGGCTATCTCCAATGGTGAGTAATTCCAACTCCTTAGAGACTGGGAGGAGAGGAGCCTGACTGAAAATAATATGGATGGTTTACCATTCCACTCATCAAATCATCTGTCTCTGTCTCTACCATACCTCAAAGGGGCAGCTTCTGAAGCATCAACATGATCTATGCCATTATAGTCAGCATAGTCATCAGTGTTACAATTACCCTATTTTACCCCTATTTTTTACTAATTTCCCTGGCCTTTTATACATCATATTGCATTTTCTATGCAATATCTACACTTATCCTAATAGTAAACCCTCAATCTGGACTTAGCCAACACTAGCCTAGACAAGTCATTGAGGCAATGCATAGCAGTGCAAGACTATGCAAATACCTGTGCTAAAACAGTGCTTGGCTGTATCCGGGCAGTGCATGTTACGCTTGACTCGGGTAGAGGCGAGCGTAGACTTGGGTACGAGGCGACGTCAATGGAAGCGTATGCTAGACCAGACGTAGAGATGTCTAGAGGCGTTGGCCTGACTAGAAAGACTGAGAGAGGAGCGAAGTAGGAGGTCGAGGAGGTCAGCTAGGCGAACAACGAGACAGACTCGTAGTAGGCAATCAGCTTGGTATATTCCCAAGTAGAAATAGCTTAATGATACACGTACGTGCGACCAGTATTTAAGTGAAAACAGAAAGCGCACGGACCAAGGATGAAAATGGGAACTATCACTAGGATAGGAAAGGAACGTTGTAGAACAACGTAGAAGAACTGTGACTAAGCAAGAGGGGGAAATGCTATAGGTAGGAAGGAAACGATGACTATGAAATGATGAGTAACATCGGCCGATGGGTGGAAAGGGGTCATCGTAGAGGAAAAAGGAAACAGTGTCCATGAGAGAAAAGGGGAAAATGGGAGGAATCATAACAGTGCATGGCTGTACAAACCTTACCAACCTCAAGGCCATTGCATGTCACAAATAAGTGCCTCATGGTAATCCTCATGGCTGACTCATCAGTCCCAATATGGAAGGTGAGTATGAAGCACAAGTTAGAACTAGTCAACATGACTCAGAAATACTGGGGCTATGCAACAAATACCAGTGCACACCCTAGTTCTTGTAGATCTATTAGATGCATGCATACTCCTCATGTTCAATGACACAGGATATCGTAGATGTAGCATATATGAATGTAAATACTAGAAAGGTATATAAAGGCCAAGGGCAAGCACTAGGATTTTCCCTAGTCTTGTTTTCTGGGAGTTTATAGGGCATATTTACTAATAGTCAACTTTGGTGAACTTTTTTTTGGACACAATTTATATATGGAAACAATCCTTATCATAAGTAGATTTCAATGGTGTGATTCTTATGGAAATTGGTGGTGTGGTTTTTGAGATATAAGCTGATGAAGTTTCCTCCTCCACTATTTTCAGATTTCCATTTTAGGAAGGTGATTCTAAGGTTAGGTGTTGTGCCCTAGGGTTAGGACTGCTTCATATAGTAATCATGGACCCACACCACATGATATCTAATTACCAAATATAGCTATGTACAATCCACTCTTGCCAATTATAGAACAATCATCACATACCAATTTTTACTGGTAGAGAAGCTTGGCAGAAAGAAATAGCATTGTATATCTAACACAAAACTAAGCCTATACTACCTATGTATGCTATGAGAACAGCTAGGATTGATCAATAATCAAACTTGTGTCACCACAAGTGGCTGCACACACCACCAAAACCTTTACTGGAACCTGTTGAAAGTGTGGCGAGCCAGGCTCCAAATGACAACCCAGAAGGCCAACAAAAAGACTGGCAACATCATGAACCCAAATGCAAAGTGTGCCAAGCCCATAATGCTGGCAGACAGTTTGCCAGACCCACCAGACACGCTGCTTGATAAACAAGCTAAGCACCAAGCTGGGGAAGAGGTCAAAAAGAGTGGAGAGACAGTCAAGAAGACCATTAATGATAACATTGAGACCATATGGACCCATGACACACACTCGACTCAGACAACCAGCACAAGCACTCAAAGTGCACCACATGACACACCCCAAAGCATGCTGCTCAAAAAAGAGTGGTCAGCAACAGTGAGTGTTACAATAGGCCCCTAGGTAGGGACCAGTGTAGTCTTGAGAGACCTAAAGTACAAGAGGACAAAGGGGTCAAAAGTTCTAGGGAATTCCTAGTGACAGACATTTGTTGCAATCCATAGGGAGACAGAATAACCTCAAGAGCATCAAGGTGTCAAGGAACAAAGGGATGTTGCACAACAATGAAGGTTGAAGCAATACAGAAGCCACTCAGTAGTAGGCTTGGGACTAAGGGGAGATGAGACCTTAGTATGGCTAAGGGGCATGACAAAGGGGCTTGTATTCCAGGTGGTAGTTCAAAAAAGACAAGCATGAAAAACTATGGTATATGAACAGTAGATTTAAATACTAAGTGGAAATGATGGTTACATAAACAGGAAAAGGAAGGTCATGGAATGTTGTAGAACATTTATGACAAAGCATTTATGATAAGAGATAAGCAAGAGCAAATGGAAGGAAGCTAATTACCAGTCAAATGGCTATTGGGTGATAAGGGTTGTTAGGTATCATAGTAATTGGGTGAAGGAGAAGGAGCATCCAACATGTCGCTGGGATGAGCTAAGTAATACAAAAGGGACAAGCATAAAGGAAAAGAATGAGTCGTAATAGTAAGCAGCAGCATGACCCATTATGACACAGAAAATCTACTGGGTAAGACCAGGATGCAGGAGCCATTGAGAAGCACTGCAAACCTGATGGGCAACAATATACATCATCCAGATGAGCCTTCAGAGCCCCCTGATGTAGTGGAGAGTACAAGGACAGAAGAGGGCAAAATAGAGGCTGAGGTTGAAGGAGTCAAGTTAATGGAGGTCAAGAAGGCAACAGAGGGCAACGACAATAAAACATGTCATACTAGTTGACTGTTAAACTTGGATCCTCCTGGGGGAAATCCGGAGTTTTGGGATGTCAGAGGTACCGAGAGGGTATGGAATGAGTTGGAGAGGAGCAAGGACTCTTGGCACAGGACTTATATGTTGCACCCTTGTATTCACGGTCCTTGGAGTCGGAGGTCAGAGAGGAGAGTCTAGGGACTCAAGTGTGGAAGAACAGAAGGTAGTTAAATCGATATTCGAACTGAAGTATCTACAATGAATATTATAGGGTTTATATACTCTGGAGTTATACTGGATTTCTAAGCCGGAACAGACTATTACCAGAGTATTGGAAATATTGGTAATATGGAACTAAAAACTGAGTAAGACAGAAAGGAGATGTACTGGAATACCAGAGCTGTGCAAAGCACAGCTCCTGGAGGAGAACAAGAGGCGGAACTAGTACAAACGGAGTAAGTAAGAACAAGGATATACAAAAGGGTAACAGAAATGGTCCAAGGTCAGGTGATCAGAGGATAGGGGAAATAACACCAGAGTTGGTGTGGAGTTGAGAAGTGGAGATTGGAGTTGGACTTGTAGAAAGCAGCATATGACAGTGGTTTACCATTTCATCTGTGGGATTATCCATCTCTATGTCTCCACCATGTCCCATAGGGGCAGCTTCTGAAGCCTTGACGTAATCTATGCCATCATAGTCAGCATAGTCATTGGTTATCTCTACCACATGAGTGAATCCTTGTTTGCTTGTTTCCTCATACTCATCTACCATATGAGCACGTGCTTTTCCTTTGCCTTTCTTGTTTGTTTGGTGTTGATTATATGCCTGTCTCTTTTGTATCTTTGTTCCAGGATGGGCAGAAGGTTCTGCAGCAGGTGGTCTCTTCGATTGAGAGTTCGAAGATTTGCCAGACGGTTTGCCATAAACCACCCAGCAGGATTCTAATGGGTGTGAACTGCCACAATGAGAACAAGTAGAATGTGAGGGAGTGTGCTGAATGGTGTTGGTACAGTGAACTGATTCAGAAGGGGTAGGATGGATGGCAGTGATGTGGGCGGTGAGAGATTTTTTGGTGCCATGTAGTTGTGACTCAGCAAGGATCTTCAGAATGATTTCTTCTATTGTCCAATTTTGGACAGTGTGGATGGCTGTGAAGACTAGAGGGCTATAGGATTCTGGGAGTGCTGAAAGCATGATTATAGCCTTCAGGTTTTCAGGAAGCATCAGGCCAGCACTTGACATTCTGTCGTATATGTTTGTCAGTGAGTTAAGCTGAGCAGAGATGGACCTGGAAGGGTCATTCTGGATGTTGTGAGCAGAATACTCATGAATTCAAAAGTATATGGCCTGTGCAAAGGTATAATACTGCCTGGTAACTCCAGTAGGAGTATATAGAGCAGCAAGGGTGTCCCAAAGATCCTTGGCAAGTGATGGATGAGTGACATTACTGACAGCAACATAAGCTTTCTTCTGATAATGTTGCATATCAGTATGGATAAAAATCCCAATGAGGAATTGGGCTTGTCAGTTGTTTGCAATCCATGTCTGCCTATTGGCAGCATCAGCTTGCAATGCATAAGTGGAGGAGCTGTCAATGATGTTCCAATATGTTGCAAGGGTGAGGAGGTTTTCAAGTTGTCTCAACCAGATGGGATAGTTGGTCTGGCTGGTAAGAATGGGAGTGTGGGCCTGAATGGTGGAATTGATCTTGAAAGTGGTGGTCATGGCTTATAGAAATAGAGTGGCAGTGAAAGTTCTAAGGAAATTTCTGTTAGTCAAGGGAAAAATGTATGGATTAAATACCATTGGTCCTGGACTAGTGCTCCTATAGGAATGTGTAGAAGGTGCTAAGGCACTTGCTACTTCTTCCTCATCACTTTCATCATCATCATCTAGTCCTGATTCCTCCAAGTTGGACAGGTGCATGAAAGCACGTTGCCTCATTTCCTCGGTTATAAACCAACTAGGTAGCAGTAATATACAATATCTCTTGAATTCTTCAAAGTGGGTCTCTGCAAAGTAATGTAGGTTAGGAGTACTCATATTAGAAAATAATCCTGGTACAATAATAAAAGGAACCCAATGGGAAGTTTGAGGTGAATATGGTAAATGTACATAGGAAAGAGAGTAAGCAAAAAGATGTCCATGCATCTTAGTCCAAAACAAAGTGGAGTTCTCATTCCTCTGTATATCTTGGTGGATATGGGTAGGAGAATCTTGGTGAGCTTTAACTTCTCCTACATACTGACCTCCTAGGTCTGCTGGCAGGGGGAACACCCTGTTCAATGGGGTGTTGTGGAGCTTGTGGAAGAGGGGGTCCAGGGTACAGAGGGATGGGATCCTGGCATACTTTTTTGTCAACCAATCATTCAAAAACTGGTTCTTGTCAAAGTCGCTCATTTTCTTCCTGTAAGTGGTGTAGTTGCCTAGTCAAAGTCTGTATGTTAGCGGATTGCTCAACATACGTTTGATATCAAGGATTCCTGGCTTTCCATGCCAGTCTTCGCTGAAGATCAATCCACTCATTCCATTGGTGAATAGTAAAATGACTAGCCCGCTAGGACCAACCACTTACCCTTAGACAAGTAGAGTAGCCTTATACTGAAGTTGCTAGTGAGACTAGGAAAACTGCAAGAGAACAAGACTGGGGAAAAATCCCTAGTGCTTGCCCTTGGCCTTTATATACTATTCTAATGTTTACATTCGTGTACACTACATCTACGATATCCTGTGTCAGTGAACATGAGGAGTACACATACATCTAATAGAACTACTAGAACTAGGGTGTGCACTGGTATCTGTTGTGTAGCCCCAGTATTTCTGAGTCGTGTTGACTAGTTCTGACTTGTGCTTCATACTCACCTTCCATATCAGGAAAGATGAGTCAGCCATGAGGATTACCATGAGGTGCTTATCTGTGGCATGCAGTGTCCTTGAGGTTGGCAAGGTTTGCACAGCCATGCACTGATCGGGTACAGCCGAACACTGCCATAGGGGCTGGATGGCCACTGCTTTAGCACAGGTATCTGCACAGCCGAACACTGCTGTGCGTTGCCTTAATGACTTGTTCTGACTATGGTTGGCTAAATCCGGATTGGTGTTTAGATGTCAGGATAAGTGTAGATATTGCATAATTAATGCAATATAGCATGTTAAAGGCCAGGAAAATTAGTGAAAAATAGGGGTAAAATAGGGCAATCGTAACAAATAGAGGGAATGTCTGGGAAAAGGAAATGTTACAATTCACCCCTTTTTCCTTTGTACTCTCACAGACACTATTCCCTTTTTTCTATAATGACTCACTTCCCACACATCAGCTGACCTTACTCATCACTTCTTAGTTATTGTTTCCCTTCATCCTAGGGCATTTCTCCCTCATGCTTAGTTATATTCCTTCAATGTTGTTCCACAATGTTTGTTTCCTATCTTGACAATAATTTCCTTTGCACACTTGGTCCATGCACTTTTCTCTTCCCTTTAAATACTGGTCACACGAACATGTACACCTTAAGCTATTTCTTCTTGGTAATACACCAAGTAGATAGCCTACCTCAAGCCTGTCTCGTTGTGCACCTAGTCTTACTCCTTGACCCTCTTCTTAGTCCCGGCCTTTTCCCATCGAACAATAGTCAGGCTTATGCCTCTATGTCCCCCATGTCTAGTCAAGCTTACGCTTCTATTGACATCATCTTGCAAAAGTCCAAGACTATGCTTGCCCCTACCCAGGTCAAGCATAACAGGAAATGGAGATTAACGCCTTTAAAGTGTTCATGATACCAATCTCCAATGACAGTGCCTTGTTCGTGATGAATAGCATGGTGCATTGCCCATGCTTCAGAGTTCGAGCATTCAAGTACCCAGCATTGTTTGGCCCAAGTAAGCTGCTTGTTGTTCGTCCAGGGTTTATAGTCCCATCACATGATCTCCCAGCCTTGGTTATGAATAGGCAGCTGGGGTGTGTCAAAATATGACTCACATGGAAAGGCATAGCCAGCACCTTGTTATGGTTGTATTATTGCATGTCTCTGTTTTTCTCTTTTCTTTCACTTACTCCGACCCCAGCCCCTACTGGGAACATTACTTATTTGTCATATCACTGACCCAGCAGTGTCTCTATCCCACATTTTGGCTCTAAACCATTCCTTTAGTTCCTACTAGTAAGGGCTCCAGACTCACTTCCTCTATGTTCCATATGTTTCCATGAACAGCTTCTCTGTTCTGCTGCTTCTCTTATAATGGTGTTGTCTCCCCACAATTTCCCACATTACTCATATGTATTGGTCACTCCATAGTAGTTCCTTCTGTTTCCATTACTTTCTACTGCTTATGTACATTTGGATATATATACCAATGCTACATGTATAGTAGTCCTCATTCTTGATCTTCACAATACTAGTATCATATCTTGAACCACTCCTCTAGACCTCTACTAGCCCCTGCATGCTATTGAGTTGCTCTGCATGTTCCAAGGCCTTCCCCTTGAGAACCCCCTTCGCTCACCTTTGGATGTTGGCTTTTCCTATTATTATCACCCTCAGATTGAACATTGGCTACTCCTGCTGTTTCAGATCTCATTTGTGATGCTACCCATAATATATCTTTGTATACAGAAGCCAAAGGCTCATTCTAGTAGAATGTAGCTGAGATTTCTATTACTTTCTCCTTAGATTGAACTAATATGGAGACCCAGTATGCTAGTCTCAACATTGCCAGTAGAGCCTGTTGTACCTTATCAAGATCATGGAAGTGTTCTAATGGAATATGAATGATGAGAGTGGGAATGTCAGTGTAGGTATGTCTCTTGCCCAAAGGCAAGGTAATGGTGACCTCCTTGTCACTTGAGTTTTGGCAGACAGGAGGAGGCATGTTGGGGTTGAAGTACATGACCATGTTCAAGGTCTTGTCCCAGATGAGGGGAGAGTGCTTGAGATCAGCAATAATGATCTTGGGTTCATTTGTGGGAGATGAAGTTGGTGGGTATATGATGTTGGGGCTGTATGCGGGTGTGACAGGAAGAAGAGGGGACAGAAGGACAAGAGGAGAGTGTGTGTTTGTGGGAATGTACTGCCGTGGATGTTCTTTGGTGATAGTCTCCTGGGAAGAGCCTCTGGAGCTGGTGGCAGTTGGGATGACCACATTCAGAGACTGGGAGTTCTCGGAGGAGTTCTTCAAGGAGTCTGAAGAAGACATCGGCAGAGTCTTTGTCATTTGAGACAGGTGGAAAGGAAGACAAGGGCGAGGGGTAAAGAGGGGAACACTTGAGGTTGAAGCAGACATGGTGCAATGAGTGAGATAGACTGTAAGAGTGAGGGTGAAGAGGAGGCAATGGAGAAGAAGGTCTTGAGGAAAGAGAAGGAGGAGGAGGAGGAGGAGGAGGAGGAGGAGGAACCAGAAAATGATGTTGATGTTGATGGAGTTTTGAAGGGTGTGAAGATCCAGGCCTAGATAGCATGAAAGAACCGATCTCTGTGTGAGCAGTAGCAGTTCTGCACACAGGTACAGGAGTAGTCAATCTCTCGGTTCATCTGAGGTTGAACTGGAAGAGGAAAAGACAAAACCATGCAATACAAAGAACCTAAGACTCTTGCCATCTGTGGTATAAACCCAGCAGATCAAGAATGATGGTGGTGATTCCAACAATACACCAAACTGCACCAAGCAGAATGGCATCCAGCAATGCCCAAGTCAAATGACTATGGACAGGGCTCATAACCTTTCAGAAGCACTACTTTCCAAAGAGTGCAGAGACAACAGCCAAGGGAGCAGTGAGGGAGAGATACTCACTGATGAGGCTAAGATGCATTCAAAGAATTTAGTGGTCTTCTCAAGATATAAAAGTGAGAGAGATGTAAGCTCGGTTAAAAGAAAGGAAAATGATACATGGGCTTCTTATATTAAGGAAATACTGTTTGTATCTATGTATCATCTGAGTTTAAATAAAGTGAGAGCTAAATGCCATTGGTGCCCTATTGCATCACCAATTCTCAGGTATAGCCTTATATTTGAAATAAGTGGAGCATTAGCTCCACCACTCTACAATATGAGTCATATGGACTCATATGGAATGTTCTAGAAGTGTGACATCAGCATGATGACACATGAATGTATAAAGAAAGAGTCTAGAACTTTAAAGATAGCTAACATCTAAAAAGAGTTATTATCATATAACCAGTGAATTATGTGAAGTGAAATCAGGAAATGCTAAGTATAAAATGTCAGATTTCCAACATATTGTCCACCACCTGTCTGCTGGCTGTACTAGAGAATCTTGTCAAGTTGTGATAGAAGACATCAACATCATAGGGATGAAAGAAATGTTGGCCCAAGCAGGCGAAAAGAACCCAAGGAATAGTGTTGAGCTCATTATTTGTGGAAAGGAATCTGTGTGGGGGAACTGTTACAGTTCCTTCTTTTCCTCTCTACACTTGTCTTCCTTGTATTACTTAGCCCATCCAAGTGATACATTGGACACTCATTTCCTTTCAGCTGGTTACTATGATACCCATTTCCCTTATTGCCCAATCACCATTTGCCTGGTAACTGGCCTTTTCCTATTTGCTCTTGCTTATCATTTATCATAGACACTTCATCATAAATGTTCCACAACATTTTATAACCTTCTTTTCTCACTTATGTAACCTCCATTTCCATCCCATATATAAACTTGTCCTTTATGTACAATTACTTCTCACACTTGTCTTTCTTGTACTACTACCTGAATCCAAGCACCCCTGTTGTTCTCCACCCTTAGCCATGCTAAGGCCTTGTCCTCTCTAAGTCTTAGGTTGCCTTCTGATCGACCTCTGTGTTGCTTCAGCCGTTGTTGCTGCACAAGTCCCTCAAACCCTTGGCCTCTTCTCAGGTTACCTAGTCACTCTGTGTATTGCAACTGACTTTCTGTCTCTAGGAAAGCCCTAGGACCCTCATCCATTGTCCTCGTCTCTTACTTCGTCCTTGGAATTCAGGTCTTTCAATACTACGATAGTGCCCACCCAGTCCTATCATAACAGGAACTACATCTGTTTGCGACTGGAGCATGACTCCATTCTCATCTCCACCAGGAAGGTTTGTACCACTCTGGACATTGACAGCATCATCTGGGTCACCCACAAGCTCTGTGTCAAGGGCTCTCTCAAGGTCAACATGCTGCCCTACTTTGGAAACAAACTGCTGATTCTGATGAACAATCACTGTAACATCAAAATTCTCATGCCTCAGTCAATGGATGATCATGAATAGAGCCTGCATGCTGAGTGGTTTACCAAATTGGTGCTGGTCAGCAACATTCCTCACATTTTTTTCATCCAGGTAGGAGATAGCTCCGAAAGCATTAATTTCTATGTTGTGTTTCTGTGCATGCTGTACAAGAACCCCAAGGCTGGCCATTCTGTGACCCTTCTTCCATCTCCAGTGCAGATTGTCTGGCTCACTCAGATCTTGCTTCCCTTCATCAAAGCCACCTCACCTCCAAAAATACATGAATACTCTGACTTCACCTATAAGGAGTGGAAATGGAAGGCAACAGTGAACAACAAGCTGAGGCACTCCAGGACACTCACTCTTGATCTGACCATGATCAAGAACTTGGTCATCCACATGAGAGAAATCATTTCTGAAAATAGTGATGGTTATCTGGACACCTTTGGTTCCTTCTTTTTTATTGTAGACTGCAGAGAAATCAAGCTTAACATAGTCATTGTCAGGGGTCGCTCTGAAGATCCCTTGGTAAACCTCTATCAGGAAATTCCTACCCTGGATTGGGAGTACATGATGTGCTGGAAGAACAGCCAGTTACTTCTAGACTTGGGTATCTCCTACTGTTACGATTCATTCTTTTCTTCCTTGTTACACTTGTCTCCATGTACTACTCCGTCCACCACAGCGATGCGTTGGACGCTCATCTCTCTTCGGCCGGTTATTACTATACCCATGTCCCTATCCTCCAATAGCCATTTGCTCACTAACTGGCCTCTTTCCATTCACTCCACTTATCCTTTGTCATAGACCCTATGTCATGAACGTTCCATTACATTCCATGACCTTCCTTCCCCGCTTATGTCATCTTTCTTCCTCTTGGTATATAAACCCGCTGTCCTTGTACTTTTACTTCTCACGCTTGTCTTTCTTGTACTTCCACCTGAATCCAAGCGCCCCTCTGTCCTGCTCCCTTAGCCGTGCTAAGGCCTTGCCTTCTCTAAGTCTCAGGTCATCTTCCGATTGACCTCTGTGTTACTTCAACTGTCGTCGTTGCGTAACACCACTTTGTCCCTCGTCGCCTCAACACCCTTGAGGCTCCCCTGACTCCCTGCGTATCGCAACAGTCACCTGTCACTAGGAATTCCCTAGGACACTTCGTCCCTTGCCTCCCCGTCCAGCTTGGTCCTCAGGTCCTTCAAGACTACGTTAGTCCCTACCCGGGCCTATCGTAACACCTACCATCTGGCTATGGTTGATTAGCAGCCCCTTGTAGGTTTGTGGAAGCTCAACTTGATTTATGCCTATTATTCCAGGGCAGGAATGAACAAGCCTGAGGAGTTCAAGACCTGCACCATGTCCAGACATGGTGGTCTTCAAGCTATGATGGACACTGTTCAAAAGAGAGTGGTTCAGTTCACCTTCTGCTTGACTTACAATCTGATATTCAAAGCCTTCCAAAGGCCTGGCCAGGAAGAGAAGTTCTGCCCCGACCTGGAAGCATACATCAACACAGTGCTATTCCAGGAGGCTTGCCAAAACTTCTCTACCATATATTGAGGATTGTGTTACGGTTGTACTGTTGCGCCGGTCTGTTTTTCTCTTTTCCTTTGCCTACTCCGACCCCGGCCCTTGCTGGGAGCACTACTTATTCGTTGTATCGCTGACCCGGCAGCTCCTTTACCCCGCCTTCTGGTCAGACGCCGTTCCTTCCAGTCCTACCGGAACTGACCCCGGGCCTTATTCTTGATCCTTCCATACGTTTCCATGGACAGCCTTTCTCCTCTGCCGCTTCTCTCACAACGGCGTCGTCCTTCCGCTATCTCCCCATTGACACATACGTAGTTACTAATCCGCAGCAGTTCCGTCCGATTCCACGGACTTCTGTCGCTTACGTACTGTCGAGTATTTATACCACTGCTGCCTGTACTAGCACCTTATTCTTGATCTTCGCAATCTAGCGTTGTTTCTTGAACCAACCCCCGGACCTCTACGAGCCTCTGTACGCTCCGAGTTACTCTGAAAGTTCCTAGGCGATTCCTAGTGAACTCCCCTCGTAAAACCTTCGACCTGACGACCGACCCGTCGTCCGTACCCCTCAGTTGAACCTCGACGACCCTCGACGTTCTAGATCGACTTGTTCGCAACGCTACGCGTAACAGATTGAGGAACTTTACTTTGTGCAGGTCTGCTTCTTCAAGACACCATGACCTAACTATGGTATCATGATGAGTGTCATTGTTCATCTTTTTCATAATGTCTCCTTTTCAGTTCTGCCAAAATACAACCATCTCAATGAGGCCCTGAGAGACTTGTCCTATGAGGAAGTTGTTCAATGTTTTAGAATGTTCTTTTTGCAAGACTTGAATCCTGTGACGGGGGAAATCCTAACCATAGCCCAGAAAGACAGTGCAGACATGGCACACCAGCTGGGCACTTGCATCAAAAAAGCTGCCAAGGTGAAGGATCCAGCAGGGCCACATTCTGCACCATGGAACACTGCCCCCACTACCAAATACCCTCTGGGTGAATGGCCCACCTGGAATGAACTTGTCTGCTGCCTGGACAGAGATCCAACTCTCATAGTAAGGCCTTGGGAGTGGACTAGCCATAGGAGCTGGAATGAGTATGCTTCCAAACTGTTCATAATGTTCACCAACAATGTGTGGCTTGTGATGGAACCCACCTGTTTCTGGGAACCTCCCTCTTGCAAAAACACTCTTGAAGAAGCCATGTGTTCCTGGTCTGTTTCTTACATGGTCAAAACCCTCTTGAGCATCAGGTTCCTTTCCAACTCCCATGGCCTCAATAAGAACATGAAGGCCTGCTGGAACTTTGCTAATCTGCTTGACATATTCTTTCTGAAGTCAATACTTTTCCAGAAAACGCTGTATGGGCATGTTTTTCACAGGACTATCTCAAATTGTTTTTCAAATTCCATGATTCCCTCTCTGTGGAACAATTTCAGATCATGAAAACCAACCTTGCAGCTCTTCTCAGCCACACACAATGTCTCCCAAATAGTGCTAAAGCTATCAACTCCAAGCGAGGAAAGGTATGGAGCAGCTCTCATGGCACCATCAACATGCATACAAATTCCAAGTGCTACAGGATGAGGGGAATTGGCAGTTCAATGACTGCCCCAAGGAAGGTGATGAGAATCAACCTGCCCACTCAGCAGGTCATTACATGTCTTGACAAAGCACAAGGTATATTTTCCAGGGTGCCAAGAATTTGACAAAGGAAGGAGAAATGATTGGCTAAATCCAAGAACAAAAGGGTACTGCCAACGAAGAAGGCCAGAGTTTCAAAGGGCATAGATAAATAGAATCAGGAATGTTCATCCAGTCATCATGGAAGTAATGCTTGTACACTGTGTTCCAAGTTAGTGAAGGCCTGGGACTTGAATCCTAGACACTTATATTCCAGCTCTGAAGCATTGGAACAATACTTCCAATCATCATCCAGAATCTCAAAATAGCCACCTTGGAAGTGGTTTCTGAATCTGGCTGCAGAACATTTAAAGGAAATAGAGCGTTCCTAGAGTATAAATTTATTTATTTGTAATCCTTCCAGGCCCCAGGCCTGTGGCAGTATCAGAACTGGGTTGCAAAGTACTAAAGCTGGAAATGCCATAAACTGGATTTAAGTCCCAAACCCCCTTTTAAGATTTTAGAACTCATGAAGCAACTCATTAAAAATTGTCCTCTTCCTCATCTCCAAAGCATACATGACTCCTTATGTCCTACAGTTCTTATTCATTTCATAGAATTGTCCAGTATATTTTTTTCATACTATAATTGCATGTAATAAAATTCAAGATAAGCCACCTCTTCTTGCAGTTTTCTCCATTCTCATTTTTTAGCAGGGGTCCCTGGAGTTGGTAACATTTGTATAAATAACTGGTGAGCTTTTTTTTTCACTTGTCTCTAATTCATTTCATGCAGTGTCTTGGTTTGCAATGAAAATGATGTGACTATGGACCTGCAATGTCAACAGACCCTTGATTCCCTCTGGAAGGCTAAAGTCATCAGAATTCACATGTCTTCAATCTCATCTTCCAAGGCTAAAACAAAGGTTCCTTTCCAAATAGGATGTCATGGCTTGTTTGCTGAATCAAATTACTTTACAGTACAAAATGGAAATCACATGGTTTTACACCATTCAAGACATCAAGAAAAACCTCGTCAATCAAAAATGGGACTCCAAGGCCATTAAATCCAAGAAAAAAAAGCTCCGAGACAAAATGTGAGTCATCCTTCCATAACAAGATCTCCTTCTGAAACTGATGGCTAGTGATCCAGAACTTTACCATTCTCAGGAGCTGGTTTTATCCACCCACAAGTAATGCCTTGATCTGTCATGTGTCTTGGATGTGGTTTGACTTTTTGTGACCTAAAAAAACTGACCTCATTTTATTCGTTTATCCAGTGGTCATCAAGGTTCTTCACTTCCAGCAGGCATGTCCATGGCTGCACATCATTGGAAACTATTATTTCTACAAATTTATTATTTCTACTTGCTCAGATAACTGAACATTCATGTTGATGTTATTTGGTCTCGCACTAAAGAGCCACTTATGATCCCACCACATCAGAACTCACAGTAATTTACTCATTTATGTGCTTTATATCTCTCTGACTTTCTTCTCATAGGAACTACAAGCCACATGTTTCTGTGGTGAACCATATCTTTCTCATAAGCACATGCAAGTATTATGCTATAAATGCAGAGCTTGGTTTCACACTGAATGCTTAACAGAGGTCCCCTGGGAGGATGCACAGGATGAAATGAGAGCCAGATGATCAGTTGACCTGCTTGACACTGATTATAGACTGGTTTGCTCCACTATGTGTCCTATGAGACAGGGCCATTCTCATACTGTGGAGGGAGAATACTCCAGAACATATCAGGCACAGAGCATACTCAGTGCTCTGATGTCAGGTGATGAAACATGATATCAGTCTTGAATCCAAAAATATGGCAGAAATGTCACTGAATCTGTTTCTGATATAACTATCATCAGGCCATTTTTTTCATGTTCCAAGTGTCATCATGTAATATAAGCTCATACTGTCTGTTGGATGGGGACCACTAGACAGTGATATAAAACCATGTCACCATGGCACCTTCTGGCTTACTTGGTCACAAGCAGAAACAAGAGGAAGCATCAAAGGAGTGGAAGGGAACTCCAGCAAAGGGACTTCATACATGAAATAGCCAAGCCCGTCCAAACTTCTGTTTGTCAGTAGTTATCATCCCTCATGTTTGACTCCATCATGAACTCTCACTCAGATATTCCTTTTTCTCATGAATTGACACTCCAAAAACCTTTCAAGATATATGGTCTGTCCAGAGACAGTGTAAGGATCACTTGTCATTTGTCAGACTCCTTCTATTCTTTTCTGAGACAGTATCATCCCTTCATCCAGCTTTTAATCTTTTTGAATAATGAGATAACTTTGACACATGAAAATGAAGAGGAGGAAGACAAGGTTTACTGGACTTGCATGAGGGCATATCTGAACAAGCTCCTTCAGAGCACCCTGACACCTCTGAGCAGAAATGAATGACTTGAGGCTCTCTCATACTGGTTGCATAGAGAATTCATACTCTGTCATTACTATGAGGCTGAAAGAAAAGAGTATCTTTTTGGAAAATCAAATTTCTCTGAAAAAAAAAAAAAAAAAATCTTCCTCATCAGACTGGGCCAAATGGTGGAAGACACAGTTGGAAAAGGGTTATTACCTGGAAGATAAGTTCCAGAAGTTCAGCTTGCAACTCAGGGAGGAGCATGTGAAAATAAAAGCTACAGCTGGCAGTGACTTCTGTGACAATGAATAACCTGAATGAAGTAAATTTGCCTCTCATGTATTCCTTGTTGGACTACTTCTCAAATGAACATTTCCATAGGTTCTGGGACATCTAGCTCTTCCAGTTCAAGTCTTCCAATAGATGGCAGAGTAAATTACACTAAGCAACA
>JBBPTZ010000512.1:0-20026 GCA_038094315.1 Phylloporus cf. tubipes | reverse complement strand
GCACACAGAGATTTGTATTGATGTCTCTGCTCATACACATCAAATGGCAAACTCGGCGCGGAGTTGCTAAACGGCTGCTCTGAAACGTGTGCAATAGACATGAATATGAAATGCACGCACTCGCACTCGATTCCTTTGCACCAAAATAGTTTATCCTGTCCATCTTTTTGTAATTGGTTGCGCACTGCGACGTGAGCTAGTTATAGAGAGTTTAGGTTTCACTGTCCGGTGGGTGTTGGATTGCCCTTTCGAGGCCAACTTGATGTCCTACTTGCGGAGAACCTCCTTCACGATTTCATTGTCTTAAGCTCGCTTCGAGTCGGCAGTTACAACGGCGTTAGGCCACCCGCCGCGTCCAAACACACTGGCTGGGAGGTTTGGAGCAACTACTAAAGAAAATGTCCCAGAAAAGTGTTCGGTGGAACTGTTGCTTCCGTCCGAGTGGACTCGTCCGTCGTGAGCCTGAGGCAAGTCGCTTGCTGTCGTTTGCCGAATGACTGTTTATTTACGATTTGACATGGACCGGAACGTCGTTGAAAAGGAGGCGTCGTGACTGTTGGATGCGGCGAGCTTGGCCGCCAACGTGGAGGAGGCGACCATTTGGTGAAAATAACGGCAGAAGTCAAGCAGTCGTCGCGTCCGGGTTCCTGCCGGCGGCCCACTCTCGGACTTCCTTGCCATCTTCGATGATTCCCATATTCATTGACCACCGTTTCCTCCTTGTGAACAGGATAGCTGGAGGCGAACCTCGAAACTTACGCCAAGTTGTTGTCATTTTTTGTTTTTCGTCGTCGTGGTCGTCGCAAACTTGAACGTGACATCCTGATCGTGACGGGTCAAGACCGATACTACTAAGGTAAGCGTTGTGGTACAAGTTTTGTGTATGAGCCTCAGCCTGACACAACTCTATAAACTTCCGAACGGGCACTAGTCCGGCGCAACGCGAAGGAAGGTAAGACGACGTACTCGCGCCTGAATCTATAGGGGCTACAGGATTGAAGGCATTTTATCCATCTACTCGGGCCCCAGGAATGTATGGTGTTCGACCACTACAGTCGACTTCGGATACAGATACTAGCGCCTTTGGAAGCTAATGAACCGGCGATCCTGTACCAGCTGCAGCACATTCGCACGCAGTTGTATGTCGCTATCCCCTTTTCCACTGCCAGTGGTGGAAGAATGGTGGAATTTGCTGACATCTGCACCATCATTATCTCATTCCTTGGCCCAAATTTTTTTCATGAGATGATCCCAGGATTGGACAAGCATTACGAAATGTCAACTTCTTGCTAGGTGAGTTACCAAAGTATGTACAGGCACAGAGAGGTCTTTCTGGGCGGTTTGAAGTTACACTCACATGTACAGCCCTGGATTCAGATTTCACACAGATAAGTATGAGTGGTGAAGTACTCTCCTTAGTGTATCCAGAATCGGTCCTTGACTCTCGCAAAGCTGAACGGGAACTATATAAAACAGTCATCGCCACTGTTGGTCTGATGTATAGTTTTCCATGTAACACTCAAACTCCTCAGTTCGCTGTAAAAATGTTCAGTCCGCGATACGAGGTGAGTAATGATTAATGGAAGGCATCCGAGAATCAGTTGAAGGGCCTGGCTAGCCACGAATATCGCTGGGCGGCGGATCTCCAGCTCTGATTTGATCTTGGCTTTGTCCTGAGCATTGGCAAAAAACTAAAGGCGATGCATGATTGTTTAGATGCCATCAAAGAAGGCCAAGGGAAACCCATCGCACTCTCCACAAGTTTTCCTTGTGTGGCGCTGCCACACTGCCAATGACTCACCACACCGTCGGAGAGCTCGCCACAGGCACTTACCCGTCGCTGCTCCGAGTGCATTTATCGAGCTCGCCGGAGATGACCGGCTACTGGGAGACTTGATCGGTGATCACATTTCGAAGGTGCTATGTACCCTCTTATCCTTTCACGAACAGTGCCAGGCATTCTATGACACAGGTACGACCGGTGAGTACTTGCCGTCTTGGAGAGCTCTGGAGGAGCGTTGCGCTTCGAGCTCATCTTTCGCCCCCCAAGATCTCGCAGATCTTCTTATTGTCAGATAGTTCGGTGAGCCTAACGGAACCTGTTTGTAAATAGCAGATTTATGCCACTGATCTCTAATGTGCTTCGACATCACCTCCAGATGCAAACCGGGATGCCTGTGAATCCAAAGACAACGGGCAGCCGTTATCACTGTGTGAACAACCCATTCCCCAAAACAAACCGCCAGGGTCTTGGGTGCTGGGTTTGGACGGCCACCATTAATGATGGCTGAGTTGGCTAATAGTCAACTTACTACTCCGAGAAGTCACCTAGCCGGAGAAACCTGTGGCCCATTGACTTCATCTATCCTGCTCACATATCGTAAGCGAGCGCCAAGACTTCTTAAGGGCGTTGTTCTAGGGGGCATATGCAACGAGCTGAATTCAGAAGCGGCAATATTTTTATGCTACACGTCAACCATCCGGATCTTTTACGAAACTGCGTATGGCGGTGAGTGGGCCATGAATTGTTCGAGTAATCCAACCGCGTAATGCAACGAACTATGTTAACACTTTCATTTATTGGTATTGGTCCACGCTAACCACTCTGAAGACGTCCGTACTGTGCTCTGTAGATTTTGTAACCGGTCGCTGTCCCCCGACGGTCCCTGCGGCTGGCCCAGGCCACGATCTAGTCCTTGCCCGGCCTTAATTAAGGGGTCGCAGATTTATCGGACAGTAATACGGGAAGGGCGATCTGACAAGTGGCCACTTGCAGTTCATACAGGTATGTACCAAAATATGTACCAAAATTTGCTACAGCCAATCAAAGCTGCGGCAGGAGCGGGCAATGTCGTCAATACCACTGGCAGCTGGCCAACCTACAGCGAGTGTCGCATATTATTCCTAGGTCATATACATGGCGTGCTGACTTGTATTTCCGTTGGGTCAATGTGAATATGAACGGTATATATATCAAAGGAGCGAAAAGTTGGGAAAAAGAATGGTCATGGGAGGGAATTCCGCCTTCGAAGAAGAGACAAGGTTGCTTCCGCGAGTCGATGTGGTCTGTCGTGTACGAAATGCCACAAGTTTGTGATCCAAGTTTTTCGTACGCGTCTCTCAGTATCCGAGCTACATCGTCCGCATGACGTTATCAGACATGGCTGCTGCGTAGAATGCAACAAACGGACCTCGGTCTCTCCTGTTGCTCTGGATTTTTGGGTCGGAGCGGGAGCCGCATGATTAGTGCATCCTCCTCGTCGGCGTCTGCGGATGTCAAGACATGGATGAACGGGTCTGCACGACATCATCTACCCACAGTACTTGTAGTCGGTGTGATGATATATATAACCGAGTTTTTTATACAGCGACAGTGCAGCTCTGTTCGACTTTCGGACGTGCAACTGGATGAATTCGATGGCGACATCATCGCGCATCATGGCGTCCTCTAGAACCACCATGTTAGCGCGCGACGTTGACAGGGGCCTGCGTACATACTGCTCAGATTCATCAACCTTTGAGCAAGACCGAGCCTCCTGTATGGCCTGAGAATAGACAACGAATTGATGTGACCAATTTCCACGGAAGGCTCACTCTCCTCAGGTTCTCTACCGTCCGATAAGACCAACGCACTCGACAGGAAATGAAAGCATACATCGACGCCAGGACATATCCCACCACCTTTCCGCTCTCGTCCTCGGCCAGATAAGATAAATCTGGCCATCTGAGTATCATGTTTTCCCCTGACCGTCAGTTGGAGGGGTAGTGCTGTAGTCTATACTAATGGACTCACAAAAGCTCATGTAGTAGTTCTCCGGTATGTTGTGGAGGTTGCATGTGAGGAGGTTTACAAGATCATTGATCTGGCCAAACGAAAATAGGTGATTGGGGCCGCGAGCGCTATTACGCTGGGCATACCTCTACCCTACGCAAGTTCATCGAATTCTGTTGTGGTTGGATGCCAGGAAGAAAGTAATTCGACGCGTCTTACAAACTTGCTGTGTGCCAGGCGAACACGCGAATTTCAGGCACCGACGCGGCCTTGTCATTGTTCGCACCGACTACGGTACCGTCATGACATGGAAGCCGACCTTTGACAAGGGCGTTGCTTGTTTCAAGCGCGGCGACCTCGAGCAAGCACTCGTTCACATGAACCAGGCAGGATTTCGCGCGCATGACACCAAAGCTATTCCTTGACGAATCCAACAGGCTGCCAAACTTCAAAGTGATGTCTTCATCATCTACGATTCGCGCGCGGCAGTACACGAGAAGCTTGGCAACACCAAGGCTGCTCTCCTTGACTCGAAACGCGTCATCGACCTGGCACCAAATCGGTGGCAAGGTTATGCTCGTTCAGCGCGACTCTTTGACCTTGTCGGGAGATATGGCTCCGCCATCGAGATGGTTGACCATGCTTTGGCTCATCTGCGACTGGAGGACGCTCAGCGACGTACTCAACTAGTTGAATTGCGAGAGAAGGCTGTTACTGCGCAAGCAGCTCACGTTGCTAGGACGTCATACCTATTGGGGAAACTGCCTGTAGAGACTCTCGTAGAGGTCTTCTCCATACTCATCGACGAGGATCACACTTGGGCTGTCAAGCTATCTCACGTCTGTGGACACTGGCGACGTATCCTCATCAACACGCCCTCTGCATGGCGGATGCTCGTGTTATCCAAGAAACACCCTCTCCAAAAGACAAAAGTGTGGAAACAGCGCGCCAAGAACCGCATTGCTCGCATCTCCGTTGACATGTCAAAGCTGGATCATGCCCCCGTTTTCGCTCAGCTCCGGGATTTATCATGGGATTGCTTGTCGAGCCTTTGCATTTCTAGCGAAGCGTTTAATGAACTCAATCGGATGCTTTCTGATATCTCCCTCCCACACACGTTATCGAGCCTCGACGAACTGACCTTGTTGGATTGCGGGCCCACCAGGCCTTGTCACCTCTCAGGTCCCACCTGGAAAGTCGGAATTCTTCGCTTGACTGGATTTCACGCCATGGGTGAGGAGTGGTGGCGACCGATCCAACGACTGAAGGAACTACATTTCCAAGGGCATTTAGTCCGTCTTCCCGCGTTCCTGTTTACCACCAATGCATCACTCGAGAAGTTGGTATTGAATTGCTTGGCAGTACTCTACGAACCCAACCCAGATGACGCTGTACCTACGTCCATGGACAATCTCAAAATTATCAAGTGTCGAAATTCCAACGTTATTCATGTCCTATCCACTATCTCCACACCGTCGATCACGCACTTTAGCATGTTCTCCTCCATGCACGCGGACCGGATCTTACTTCATATCGCTTCCCGCCCTTCCCTTGTCGAGCTCCAGATTGGCAACTGCAGTCTAGATTCATCCACCCTTCCGACACTTCTTTCCTCGACGCCAAACCTGGAGACGTTACAGGTCAATGCCATTCACGCAGTCGTGAACGAGGTGTTCCAGTTTCTCACCCCAAAGACGGTCGATTCGGAGCACACACTGCCATGTCGTGCACTCAAGCACGTCGACGTTTCCAAGTGTTCCGACCTGACGACGTCGAGCGTGTACGCATTCGTCAAGACCCGCGCTCAGTACGCGTCCGAGTCCGTCGCGTCGTCAGAGAGATGTGCCGTCGTGGTATCGCTCAAGGTGGACCAGTGTCCAAACATTGAACCGGACATGTTGCCATGGTTCAGATCGAAAGTTGCGCAGTTTAGCTGTGTATATGCTACGAAAAAAGACTTTGTGAAAGATCGAAGGGGGCGTTCGTAATTTTCTCTGTTGATGCCTTGTGCACGAAATTATGCACGCGTCTCAGGTACGACGGCGCACACGGTGGGGCTGCGGTCGTGCAGTGTGTTGCTCTACCTATTCCTCATGGGCAGTCGGCAATTGAACCAACATGCGATTTCCTGACCGTGCTTATACCTCGCCTCTTATCTGTAACTTATTAGTGCAGCGAGCTCACTAGGCCAATCTGAAGATGTTGATTTCTCAAAATTTTCTTGTCACGATGATCATCACACTAGGCCTTTGTCAAATGCGATGCAAATACAAGTCCGACGTGGCGACACTGCCCACTGAGTGAAAACTCAAAGTGCGTGTGCTGTTGCGCAGTATGAATCGGCAAGCTGCCAGAACCTGTGACCTGCCAACTGTCCAACCGCTGCCAAGTGCACTGAGAGACGCAAAACACGAGTACCGTAGCCAAGTCAACTTCATACACACTCCGTCGGAAGACTGACACGAAGGCGGTGCCTCAGGTAATACAAAGTTGTACGACGACGATCCAATCATCAGCCTGTGCCCGTGGAACCCGACCCAAGATCAGTCACGGAGATTTCATTCAGTCCCAATTCGCAACAGTAATGAAATGACAAAGACCGGGAACTGCGGCCCTCCTGAGAGAGAAAAGCCTGCGTGGTCCTCACAGGGACATCAACGTCAGAATGATCGGTATACGCGTCTTTTGCGAGCCGTTTCACGAGTGTCAGCCGGTCCTCTGCGGCCCTGCTAGGTCGTTCATCGCTTTTTGCACCTCGAGTCTTTCCATGACCGCGCGGTGCAGGCTTGATTTATTTTTGTTTTTCCCCTTGGTTGGTGCGCCTGCAGTTTCATCATTATTGCCAAGAGGAGTAGCCGGTGCACTATGCTCGGCGGACGCTTCCCTGGCCGTGAGGTGTGAAGGAACGATAATAGGCGTTTGGCGCGGCGGTGGTGGCCACTGAGCACGCGTTGTCAGTGAATAGGAAAAAGGGTCGCCACGGCTACTCACCCCGCGATGAGGTTGGTTGAAGTGTAACGCCGCCCACGGGGGATATTCTTTCTCTAATTGTATGATATGGTCCTCTAGAAACTGCAGACGTGCAAGCAATGTCCGCGGCGGTGCAGGAACTTTTTGCCGACCATCAAGGGAGGCAACATCGGAAAGGAATGAGAGGCATTACCATAGCGCACTGCGACGTGCGATTCAATGTTCTTTAGCCTCTCGTCTATTGCAGGTTCGAGTTCACTTGGTGTATTATCCGTGAGGGCGCCGAGCTTCTCTTTTGTCTGTCCTTTCCCAGCTGGACCTTTCACGGTCCTTCTCAGGGGTCCATCTTCATTCTTTGCAATGTCATATTTCATTTGGGAGTCTCTGTCAAGTGGCTTCGCGTCCGTTCTTGCACACGATGGGATATACTCGGTACTCTCGGGATCAATATCAAGTCGTCGTCGCTTCTGTGCCAACGACTCGAGAAACTCGGCACGGTTGGACGCATCGTTCTTTGCACGGTTTTGTGCAAGGAACCGAGATATCGCTTTCGTGATCTTTATCGCGTTTTTTCAATCGATGGGGCTGGCGAGTAAGGAGCTTTCGGGCTTACTGTAGACTGGGACTGAGGGACGGCGCCAGTACTCGGATGAATACAGTCAAGTTTTCGTTCTTCGAGCGGACGCTCCTTGGGTTCGTCCCCCTCCTTAAATTTACCCAACGTCTGAGACGGAATGTAAACCAAGCTTTTGCGTCCAGAGAAGCGTGTTTCTCCGCACCATGAGATCGCGTACTAATTCGCCAATCGCCCCAGGCACGCTCCTTCGTTCCCAATCAACATTCAAGACGACCATGTCGTCCTCGAATCCTCTCAGGGCCTGAGTCAGCCCTACTTTCTTCAAGAACGCGCGTATGACCTCGTCCCAATGTCTATATACGGGCTCGGGGGTTGGCGTGCGCGGCTTTGGGGGCGGCTTACGCTGGCGAGACGTCAGTTGGGGTTGGTATTGCTGGTACTGCGCGTATGGAATTTGTGTGTAGTGCGACTGCTGATAGGGTGAGCTCCCTGACGCGTAGGGGTATCCGGTGGAGAGCTGCCATGCGTTCTGCCAGGCGCCAGGTGGGTAGCCCATGTAATAAGCTTGGGCTGCATTTTGCTGGGTTTGGGCTTGGGCTTGGGCTTGGGTCTGCGTTTGTTGGGTGGGGGCGTATCGGCTAGGCTGTTGCGAGGGTTGTGAAGGGCCTGCTTGGGCGGTTTGCGCAACAGAATTGTAATACGATTGTTGTACCGTCTCTGACGTGTTCGCAGACGCTTGCGAGGGTCCTGCTTGGGATGCTGGCGGTCCGCTCGTCATGACCGTCAAAAAGTCAGTCAAATCCAAACAAGGATATATCTCAATAATTAGCATCGTGATATGGTACGAACAACGTTCAACGTCAGACTTCAGCTAAAATGTGTACCAGTATATCCTTTACCGTCTCTCGCTCCCATTCAGCCTCTACCTCTTCATGAGATTTGTTTCCAGGGAGACTCGTGGCCCCGTAAACCGCGCTACTTAATATTTCATCGAACGGTGAGTCACGGACTCGAATCCGATGAGACACAACCCGCGGGAACATCCTTGCTATATCCGCCTCCGATACGTCCAACGCCAATGGTTCTAACTGACTGGCGGCGCACTGAGCAAAAAAATCGTACGTCCCTGGCGCATCGACCCCATCGACGAGACCGTCGGAAGACGTACTTGCCATGCTGGGCTGTGAGTGTGGATAGGTAGATGTGCTGGCTGTCTCGCGGGACAGTCGAGCCTGCTCTCTGACGAGCTCAGCACCTGTACGGTCTGTACCGAGTACGCGGCTCGCCCTTACCAGAGCTTCTGCATCCTGACGGGCGCGTACCGTAAGCAACATTCCATCCAATGCACGGTAGTGTCGTGTGGCACTGAACAGATCAGCAAGATAGATGCTGAGCGGGGGCCTTATGCGTGCTTGGGTCACACAGAGGTGTTTGAGTTGCTGGATGAAGGTGGAAGGGATCACCGGAACCGTGCAAGGCAGTGGACTAGGTAAAGAACTTGGCGAATGAGGCGTCGGAAACGCCGCGGAGGTAGTGGAAGTGACCGATGACGACATGGTAGTGGAAGGGGTGGAAGAGGGCCGAAATTGGCGCATTGCCAAGCGGGTTTGCGCGCCGACGTCGACGGAGGAGCTCATCGCGAACCTGTCTAGCTATGAAACGGAATAGTCACTGAGGGAAAAATTATTTCCGTGAAGTGGATGCATACGAGACACTTGTATATCGGAGGTCTCTCCCGAGGGTCAGAACGGCACACGTACACCATGAAAAATCCATCGGGTAATTCGAGAGTGAGACCGTCGTGATCGTGTCCAAATATTCCGCTCTCTGACAGTATTATTTTTCGATCCGCAAGGGTCCGGAGGACTGCTTTCTGACAGGGGAGACTTGCAAGCTCGAGACCTGATACGACTACGACAGAGGGGAATTTCAGTGCCTCGGAGTCCCCGCGGGATCCACTTGAAGCCAGGGTCGGGACTGACGTATCCGTGTGTGCGCGGGACGAATTAAAGGGACGCTGAAAATAACCGATAGATGGGATTGGATCTGTGTTTTCAGTGTGTCGCTCAAACGAAGAGTTCAATTCGATCGGATGAGAAGCTGAACGAGAGATGGACGTGCGGGTGCTAATGGAGATTGAGGGAGCGATAGGCGACCTGGCTGCAGGATTACGAGAGTTAGAAACACGTCTGTGCCTTGGTTTGTGCGCGGGCGGCGTGATGGTGGAGATAGCAAAGAACAGAGACTTCAAGAATTCGGAGGGTGTCTGAGTTGCGGTATTGGAAGTGCACTTTAGTCGATGTGTATTATAGCCAAAGATGGTGGACAGGGCCTGGAATGAAACACATGAATGGTCTCTTGGGCGGCTTGAAAAGTCTTACGAGGGTGGTGAGTTTGGAGACGAGGGTGACATCTTGGTCGCGGGTGCGCAAGATCAGGTTTTTGTCGCCGGAAATGATGGAAAGCAAAAGGACCTGGACGATGAGGGGATCAAAGGGGAAACCTGGGGTAGTTGCTGATCGGACGTGGGCAAGGAGAGAGGGTAGGAACGGGCTTGTACCGGGCGTTGGTGGAGGTGCCATGAGCATGGCGGCGTGAGATGTCCAACACTGGTTTGTGATGGTAACTCGAGCCGCAACTCCGTAAAGGACGAGTAGGGATTTCTCCAAGTAAATGTTGATATGGAGACGATCCCGTCGGGGCCTATTTTCGAGACAAGCCGGCTTTAATTGGCGTCTATTGTCTCCTTGTTCTCTTCCACCATCATCTGGATGAATGGCACGCTCCGGTTCGACATCGACGATGACTCCCCCGAGATCGCCTACTTTCCACGCGTCAACCTCGAACCCAGTCCAAACGTCACAGCGGGCTGGCAGCTCTTGTACTCCATCTCCGGCGCCGCAACGAGTCCTGGACAGCTCGGCCTAGGCTCCAGCTATCACTATACCTCTCTCAGCGGCGCAAGCTTCATGATCAACTGGACCGGTATCCAATTCCACCCCCGTACTACTATCCACAACTGACACCTCTTTAGGCACAGGCGTCGACCTCCTCGGCTCTGTTTCCAATGCTCTCTACAACATCTCTCTCGACGGCCTCCCATCTCCTTATGTTGCCGACCCTGCAAACACTATCCTTGCTTCGTTTCATGATCTGGAGAACACGAACCACTCGCTGTTGTTCACGACCACCATCACGAACGCGACGTCTCCTAACGCTTTCCTCACCTTTGACAAGGCACGCGTCACATATGCCCCTCCTCCACAACTTGCCAAGTGAGTGTTCCCAGGCGATGCTAGTAGTCGACTTCGGGCTCTCGGGCGGCTAGGTCGGCTTCGTTAATGACAATCGATTTGATTAGCACTACAGCTACCTCCCAGACAATTACTGATGCTGATATCGCCTTCATGGGCTCATGGAGCTATATAGCCGATAGCGCCGGAAATTCAATGCATGTGTCTAATTCTATTGAGGACCGCGCAGAACTCTCCTTTGTCGGCAAGTTCTCCCTCCCTCCCTCCGCCGTCACGTCATAAATCTCTGCCCCAGGTTCTGCCATCACCATTTACGGGCTCACTTCCTCCTACTCTGGAAACTTTTCCGTCACCCTCGATAACACCACCACAAATCTATCCGCTCTATCCTCATATAATAATTCGGACACCTTGCTATTCTACGCGACGGACCTCTCCATCGACACTGCACACCAACTCGTGGTGACTAACCAAGAAAATCGCAACCTTGCTTTGCGCGTCGGCGGTGTCAACATTACTTCCTTCACAAACGGCACAACGTATGTTTATGTGCTCGAACGACACATGTGCCATGCTGATTCATATGTCGTGAAACAGTCCCGTTAGTTTGTCCAGCAGTAACTCGATCCCCCCAGGAGACATCGCAGCGGCCGTACTCGGTGCCGTTCTGTTCTTGGTCGCGGCGTGCGTCTTGTATTATGCCTGCTCTGCGTGGCGGAGGTCTCGCGCTTCTACAATCAACCAACGAGGCCCCTTGCAAGGAGTAAGAAGGCAGTCCAACGAGAAGAGCGCTGCAGACGTCGAACGGGTCCCCGATACATGCCAGTCCTCGCGTGAAGAGCTAGAGTCTACGAGTCTGAGCACTAGCAAGGGCTACGGTTTTGGTCTCGGTTTGGGTCGCGGGTTCCCATTTGCTTACCGCAAGAACAATCTGGCAAGTAGCTCCAGTGTTTTACGCAACGGCGTACAAACGGAATCCCATCAAATGACACCCCAGCGCGATCGTGACGAGAAACCATTACAATTTGCTGTATTTGAAAGTCCACCGCATGCGCCAGAATCGGAAAAGCTGGCCCCCGGGTGGTGCAATCCCGTCGCACGCACGTCCCGTCCTCGACGCTACAAATCAACACGTGGGGTCTTACTCCCGGAGCTGCATGCAGAGTCGATGGGACGACCATTAGATGACGACGACGACGACGACGCTGATGTCAAGACCCTCACTTCGCGTCAAGACGAAGCGCTCGCTGCCACTCTTTTGTTGAGCCCAAGGACCTCAGAGGCCCTTCCGCCGTTCAATGAACCAGACCCACCGAAAATCGACATCGGCGCTCCGGTCGGCACCAGCCAACCGGAAGGAAGCCAACAACCCGACTTTCTTCGCGTACGAGAGACAAGCCCGTTTAGCGTAGACATGTCCACTATTTTTGGGACCCGCAGGGGCAATCACGATTCTGGGAGCGGCAGCAGCACATGGTCAAAAGTGCGCACGAGGCTTTACCGGCAAGCGCATCGCGACGATGGCAGACAGAGCCATATCACGGACAGACAAGAGTCGTCAAGCTCCTCGGGGCCCGAGTCTGTACCCGTGTTGATGCACGAGTCCAGTCCGGTCGATCCACCCAGCGAGACTGCGCCAGGATCAGGAACTTATTCCTTTCTAGACTTTGCTTCTTCGCATGCCTCCTTGCGACAACATTCGAAAACGACAACCCTCGGCTCTGTACCCACGGAGTTTGGTAACGAGGCCGGGGATATTTCTCCATGGAGCGAGACCACCTCTACCAGAAATACAGGGATGAAGCGTTCACGGAACGACGTGGCTCAGAAACCAGATGCACCCTCGACTGTATCCGTCTCGGATGGATCTCACCCTTCGGATAATTCGGGCGTTCACACAGTCCCGTCTGCTCCGACAACGCATACTCACAGATCTTCGACCTTTCCGTTTCCCATAACACTCCCCGCTTCAACACACGTAGTCTCTCCCACAACTCCCCCCTCTCCACATGTCCCTGAACGCCACGTCACGTCATTTCCACCTGATACACCATCTGCCAGGCTAGACCAGTCCTTGCAGGTTCCTCCATTCGCGTCACCTGAATTTGCACATATTCCCAATTCTCCCACCGAGAGCGTTCCGTTTTCTGTTTCCGAGATCCATTTTCGGAACAGCTACTCCGACTATGCAGGTCCCGACGACTCTCAACGGGCCAGCGTGTCTTCCTTTCTCCCTCCCCACCCTCCACTGCCCCTCCCAGACGGCTCTCAAACTACCACGCCTCCACCGCCGCCCTACATCGTGCAACGCGTACTCGGGTTGCCGTTGTCACCTCTTTCACCCTTTGCACTCCCGACCCCGCGAATGTCGCCCGAGGACTACTCGATTCACACAACTGGACGCCCGGGTATCCCACCAGTTCGCGTTGGGTCGCTCTTGGGACCAAGACCGCGGCCACTGTCGGTGGCCGGATCTATTCGCGGCTCTTCTCCCCCTCAGTTACCAATGCAGGGTGGGCGCGGTAGTTCGCGAGGCCCACGATGACCGACACCACTTTTTTCAGAGATTAATCTATTTCTTGCACACGTTGCGTTCCTAGTCTGAAATTGCTTGAACGATATACCCTGTATCCCTCATCTATTTCTTGCCACTTGACTTGTTTTTGTGCCTGGTTGGGTTCCACGTTGGGCATTTGGTTATCATGCCGTCCGTTCGTTCTCTCGCATATCAAGATTACTAGTGTCTGTATCATACGTCGCACTTTAAACAACCAACCGGTACCTTCCTCATGGCACACGCCAATCTAACTAAAACACACAGAAGATGATGGTGGCGAGATGCGCGGCTTCCGGGGCCGCCACATGATGATGCGTTGTAATGCACACGGGGGGCGTAAAGATATGCCATGCCCGCATGCCATAACTTTTTTTTTCTTATGATGGTGGTTGCGTATCTCTCCGTAACCCAAACGTGACGAATCTTCGAATGTCAGAAAAGACTTCCCGCTTTTGTCCAGGTTCGATCCCTTTGGCGCTACCATCGTTGCTGGACCCGGTGGGTGGCCCGCTCAGCGGGGGAGACGTCAGTGCGCTCAACACGCTCTCCGCGGTGGACGCCGACGACAGTGGGAGTGCAATACGACTCGTGGCCGGGCTGCCGACCGCCAAGCTGGTCGGAGGGTCCATGTCCAAGGATGACAGGAATGACGTGCTTTCAAGATCCGTCTTGGTGCTCGTGATCGTCAGAAACGAGTCAAGGAGGCTGTTCTGCTCCAATTTGGGCGTCCCTTTGAGGTCGAGAATCTGTGTGGGACGTTTGATAAGGGGATGGTGTCACGTTCCTCGTCGCGCGAACGAACCTTTTGGAAATTGGAAAAGGAAGCATCGCCAATGACGAGCGTATAGTTTAGGATAAAACCTTCCGACGGGTCCTGCCAATCAAACACGTCTAGGCCGTCTTGGCATTTTCACGGACATGACACTCACGACGGGTGTAATGATGACTTTGAGCAGTGCCTCCAACCGCGTAGCAATTTTGGTTAGGCTACGAGTGTAACTATATGCTAATCGGTCGGGTTCACATGGTTCGGCCAAAGCTGTGTACATACCTTGCCGTACTGAGTGATTCCCCTGGTAACTTTAAAAGGCACGATTTGAAAACCCCGAGGTCGATAAGTAGCTGTATCGTGTGCGCGTTAGGCTATCATTTCGGCTGAACGACAACACGAACCTGTTCCGCCCCAATTTCTCTTAGTGGCCGGCTCTTGACGAGCGCGTTTGTGAAACGCATCAGAAGCAGACTGCAACGGCGTCACTCGGCCATTCCGGTGAATTCATTTTTATACCAACCTGGAAGCCTTGTCAAGGAAATTCCTCAAATATTTCTTTTGTTCCACCAAAGGCTTGAGTAATTCAGTGACTTGTTCAGTCGCCTGCGTGATATCGTCCATGAATGGCGAGTGACCTGTAACGTGACTCATTGCGCCCCAGCTGACCCGTGACATCGTATTGAATGCACCATCGCAAGCCGATTCGAGTTCGCGGAGCTGAATGTTGATCGCCGCAGAAATGACGCTGACAAGACATCAGTGAACGGGAGTGTACAATTCATTCAGATTGCCAACCTCATGAAAAGATCTCGCTCCGCCTGCAGTTTGACCTTTTCCTTGAATTTTTCGTCCACTTTCTCCTTGATCGTCTCCTCAAGCTATAGTGGTTCAGCCTTCTGTTTAGCATGGGAGATAGAGACTTGCCTCTGCCGCTGTAGTCTGACAATAGTCTGCGGTGTTGATGAGTAGACACGCTTGTTGGAGCTCAGCCTTGTCGAATCTCAAGTCCGTCGATTTCCGCAATTGGACCAGAGGGCTAGTACAACGATTGCATCAATGTCCATACTGACTCTTCCTAGTTTCGCAACTCTTGCTCACCGTTTCAGCTTCAAAGATAGAACCTCCTCTATGTGAAATGCCATCATCATGGTATAGTACCCTCGGAAAAAAAAGATGGACAGACCAGCATACACTTTCAGCCACTTTTTCTGTACCCCGCACAAATCAAAGAGAGCTTGGCCGGTTGATATTTTTGCACACTGTTCTAAACTCTGCGCGTAGAAATAAAAGAGTTCCGTTGACGATGGGAGCACAATCGGCGCTGGCTCGGGGTCGCCAAGGGTGGAAAGAGAAGGTCGAGGCGTCGACGTGGTAGTGGGAGGCTTCGAAGGCGTATCAACCGAACCGCGAGCCTTGGAACCACGATGCAGAGCCAACATGTCAGCAAGTGCTCTAACAAATGTCGGTTATACAGAGGACGGGACAAATAGAAAAACTCACTTGTCTTGAGCATCGACAAATACACCGAGATGAGGTTCAAATGCTGAGGACATGGATAGGAACTGTGCCGCAGGTAGTGACGCAGCTTTTAGAATTTCATCTACCTGCACAACAGTGTCGGCGTGAGCTTCACAAATGCTGGATGGAATGCAAACAGGTGTGGCCCATTTCTTTGCTATCGACAACTCAAATTCTGCTGTTTGCTGCAGTGTTTCAAGGAGTAACTTGACTGTGAGCGACTGCCCTGCTTTAGACAACAAGGATGAAAGGTCGTCTCTAGGAGTCTGTCACGCGATCAGTAGTAACAGTGGTTAACCCTTTCAATACCTTGTTATTGACACGAACTTGGCAAAGAGCCACCAGCCTACCCGCCACTCAGTAGGGAGCACTCTGCCGATCTCAGTTTCATGAGAGGTTAACAGCCGCCTGAACCAAGAGAATCTTCTCGCAATATTGTCAAGATGACCCGCTTCATCACTTGCTCGGAAGATCCGACGGTACTCTTTGAGTTCGAGGGCCACATACCGCTCGATAAGTTGGATGCGCACGTCCAAACCGAGAACGTCAACGACAGTACATGCATCCGCGATCTGGGTGGTCTTGAATGGCTTGGAAAAGTCTTGGAGGAAGCTGGAGGACGGGTTGGCAGGGCGTTCTGAATAAAGAAATGGACGCACAACGAATCAAATTCAGCATCAAGCTGACTTCGAATTTCTCCTTGAATTTGCTGAATTCGCTTCCAGACTTGCATGATCCGATGGATAGAAGTGTGAGTCTTGAATGACGCAGAGAGCTGTTTCACTGCCTAAAAAATGATGTCATTGGCGTCGAGTGTGAGATGGATTCACCCACCGCTAACGATTGCGCGACCTCTGCGTATTTTTTCTCTTTCACTTGATCCTCCAGCTGAGTGAGAGAATTGACTGCGGACACGAAAGTAGTGAATCACTGACAGCTAGGGAATACGAGCCAGACTTCTTACCTAGCATTTGCAACCGTTTCAGTGTCGTCATGCTCAAAATGAGATTCTTTTTCGCAAGATCCAGAACTTGGATATCCTTTGTGATGCTGCGCACAACGGCCTCTGATTCCGATGCTTTCTCGCGTATGCGCGACATTTGCCCCAGGAGATCCTGCAGGGAGGTTTGAACAACCAACGCGTATTCAGAAGAGAGCAATCTATACGGAGATCATTTCTTGAATGAGTTGCATCCTGCCCGGGTCCTGATCCCGCTTAAGTGCTTCCTGAAGTGCATCGATTTCGGCCTGAAGTTCACGCTCATCCTGCGCGAGCTTTGCCTGAACGGCGTCCAAGCGAGCCAACGAAGCCTCTGTGCCAAGTTACTACAAAGGAGAACGCGACACGTACAACATGGCGTACCATCCGGGAAGAGCTGGTTCAACACGTCTGCGGGATTGAAATTGTTTGAGATGTCATCGAGAGGATCGTCGTTCTGCTCTGGTTGAAGTTCAAGGGCGCGTTGTATCGCTAGGACCAATTCCTGAGGCAGTTCCACGTCCGCATGACGTCTCTGCATGAGCTGAAGTCGAAGTAAGGGAACTGGTCGTCGTGGTACTTCAAACAAGGACAGGTCACTTCAAGTCCGAATTAGGTTTGCTCTCTACTAGAGCTCTATTCAGTCGAGGTCTTCCATCTCGAGGCTCGAATCAGTTATATTATAGCTCTCATTTAAGCAAGGGTGGGTCCATCTCGTTCGGTTCCCAAGCTCGCCAAGATGACCTCCTTCGGCGACTATGTAGTCACATTTGCCCTCGTTCACCCTCCCCAGCCGTCTCTCGCTCATGTCTCCAGACAGACTCCAATGGCAGAGCCGACGGACAACACGAAGAATCAGGTTATTTCGACGTTTCACGACCATTCTAGATTTATCTGCGCAAGTTGCTCCGCGGTACTTGTGCGTACCGTCACTCGTACTGGCCCCTGTTGGCGCGACCGCGACCACACCTTAGGCACTTCAAGACGAGTTGATCAGCAAATCCTTTTCCGGGAGGGAGGGGCGAGGATTGTGCGTCGTCTGCGGACAATGGAATACCACGACAACTGACTCTCTTTAGCCTCATGCATACCGCCGTCAATGTAAAGCTGGGGAGAAAAGAGGATCGACCACTCCTGTAATCCACACTTAGCCCACACATGATCCAGTGGTTCTTATCAACGTGCCCAGAACTGGTGTACACACTGTCGCCGACGTGTTTTGTGTTGGTTGCAATGACCGTGTTGGCTGGTTCTACCACAAGGCCTCGGACCAAACCCAGAAATACAAAGAAGGTGGGGCGTTCCAAGTATCCTAGATTAGCGGTTAACAAAGTTCTTCACAAGGTAAATATCTACTCGAACGAGAGAAATTGGTGAAAGAGAATAATTGGAAGCTGGATGAGTAGTCGCAAGGTGAGATGATAGCCCTTCCAACCTTCTCTGTTCTAAATTCCAAATTGTAGGTTTATGTACGAATAGTCGGCGAACTTATTTGTAGGCTCATTTCTGGGTACGTTGTCGGGTACCGGAAGCACACTGTCGTGTCGTGATCGCAGGAACGGTCATTGGTGGACTGCTAGGTATCTCTTGATCATACTCATACCACCCTCACAAATGCACGTTTCACAAGTTTCCTTTCCCAGTCATCCCAATCGATTGCCATCTCTCCTGAGCAATCTATTTCCTGCTTCCTTCGGCCATTTGACAGGAGATGCAACTCATGCACTTGTATTTCTGATAACGGTCTGAATTACAGTAAACAGGGATTAATCTTCGTTAACAAGTCGTGTCTTGTCGGTCCCCAGCTACCGGGCGCATCGCGTCGATTGCTACGAACAGCAAAAATTTTCCCCGTCACTTCTCCTTCTCGACGAATCGGAGCAGATTTACTAGCTTCTAGATTGAAAAGCGGGTATGATGCACAGATGTCAACATGAATTCAGGAGATGAGTCGCTGGCTTGTCCTTTGATAGCGTTCAAAGAAAGAAAATAGCGTAGTATGTCGAGAAAGGGGCTATATAACCATATGCAGTGGAGCACCAACGTCTTCCACTTGACCATGACCCGCGTCACAAATTTTGGCCGAAAGCGCAAATACTTGGAAGCGGGTTTTGCGACCGAGTCGCCGACATCCATCGAACCCGTAGCCGACGTTCACTCTGCAGATAACGACCAAGGAGACTCTGCGCGTCCGAAGAAAAAACATAAGAAAACAAAAAAGCCAAAGAGAGACGATGATGGCGAACAATCACCAGCAAAGATCGAGGCAGGAGGGAAAACAAGACCGTCTGCTGGACAGAACAAGGTCACAAGACACAGTGGTGCGAAAAGTAGGCATCGATTTCGTCCCGTTACCGCGCAGGTCTGATCGAGTCGCGTGTCTGGCTAGATGTTGCAGTCAGCGGTTACAATCGGCGCACCGAGTATCGTCGACTCAAGAGAGCGTCGGATCGTCAAGCTGACACGGTATGTTTTGCGTGTCGCGAAAAGGGCCATGCTGCCAGGGACTGTCCCAAGGCTGACGGCGAGGGTCAAAAGCGTGTCAACACCGGTGTCGGCATGTGTTACAGGTTTGTGTTTTCGTTTTCTTACAGCGTTGTATCTCAGTACACGATGGACAGATGCGGTTCGACGGGGCATACGTTGTCTCGCTGCAGGAAGTCACAAGATCCTCTAGACCCACTCCCTTTCGCCTCGTGTTTTGTCTGCTCAGGGAAGGGTCATCTTGCTTCGGCCTGTCCACAAAACAAAGACAAGGGTATATACCCCAATGGAGGTAGCTGTAAGCTATGTGGCGAGAAAACCCATCTCGCCAAAGACTGCGAACTTCGTAAAAAGGATGTGTCGGGGACAGTCGCAACAGCGATCTTTGGCACCGGGGGTGGAGCCGGCGCAGATGAAGATGATTTCCATGCTTTCAAGCGAAGTAATGCGGAAGTAACAAGGGACGGGAAGAAAGAAGATCGGTGGAGAAAGCGACTCGACGTCAAGGCGGGTTTGCACACGGGAATGGTGAAAGCATTCGGTAAAACGCAAGCGTCCAGCAAACCCAAGAAAGTTGTATTTTTTTGATTACCCTACTGATAATACCATTGGAACAGAGTGTGTAGCTCATTGTATCGAAGCGTGGGCTTGTATGTGAGTGTATATTTTTTCGCTGTCGCGAAACTCCGAGAATTAGCTACAACCGAGCTTCCTCTCAGCGACATGCATGTCTCGCACAGTATGATTGCTCCCGCAGCCAGCACTTTTTCTTTCTTTCAATGCATCATTGTCACGGTGTCAAAGAATGGACGATGAAAACGTGCTGGATGGGTTAAAGAATCCATTTGTTATGCTTCATGGAGAAAGTGCAGGGCCTTTTATTTGTATATGGACAAGCTAAAGGAGGACCCTGGCTTTGAAAAGTTCGTCATAGTGAACAAAAACTCATCATCCCCTGATCAGTCTGAACGAACGAGCAATCATTTGAAGTTTGATCTGTAAGGGCGACGACAAACTAAGGTAAAGAAAAAGTTAGGCCATGCCAGGACTCGAACCTGGGTTTTGGGAAGATGTCAAGCATCAGAATCCCAAGTGATAACCGCTACACTACAGGGCCTCGTTCCGTCAAACGTGTTCTGAGTA
>JBBPTZ010000511.1:0-20036 GCA_038094315.1 Phylloporus cf. tubipes | reverse complement strand
CCTGGCTCTCTATCTCGAGCTGGTGAGTTCCGATTGCCAAAGTGCTCATCCAGACTGTCAACAGGGAATATCTGGGTGCTGTGGGCATCGCCTGGTACGGCCGTTTCACCGCCCGGCTTGCTTAGCTCGGCTTGACCTCCTGGTAAGTCCTGTCCTCCCATTCGCTCTAGGCTTTCATCGGCGCGCTCTCACGCATTTATCGCGTTTCGCACCTTCTTATTCCCCTTCCCATCGTCCCCTACACTCATTGATGCTCCCAACGCATCCGCTTCGTCGCTAGTACGCGCGTCGTCGTAGCTCGCCATTCCGCCCCACTCCCCTTCAAGCTCGACATTCGGGGGCTTGCGCTCTCGGTCTGCGGCTTCATCAGGTGGTAGAGGGGTGTCTAGTGGTTCGACTGGTACGTCGCCGTCGACAATCTGCGCGCGCTGACCATCTCTGCCAGCCGCCGCTGTCGATCGCACGCGCGACCTCGCAATCTCTCTCTCTCCCCTTGTCCTGAGGGTCCCGGTATGTCTCGGTGTCCTCTCCACCGACTGCTGCGCCTGCGCTATCGTGTGCGACGTCTTCGTTCGGTTCGGCGTCCGTCCACCTGGCTCGATTGCGACGTTCTCGGGTCGCGGCACCTGGTCATGGGCCACGGTTTCGCACTGCGCGCCTTCCTCTGCGCCACCAGGTGGTACGGTTGGTTCACCGAGTCGACACGCTTCGTCGTCGTTGCCCCCTGTCACCACCTCGACCTCGACCTCTGCCTTGCTCGCTCCTGCACCCCGGTCTCGCCTGGTTGGTCTCCATTTCGGTCTCGCCTTGCACTTGCGCTCGCTGTCGATTCTACTCCGTCGCGACCTGTCATGCTGCCGCTCGCTCTTGCTGACTACTCCCCCTCAAGTTGCGTGCCCTGGGGTGTCACCTTTGTCGACGTGGTCCGTCGCATGACGCTCGTCATCATAAGTCGTCGTGGGCGTTCTGGTACGGCCGACTTCGATGTCGCCGTCTTTGTTCTGGTTGCTTATTGCGGCGGGACCCTTGCCAGTGGCTTTCGGACGTCCTCCGACGAACAAGGACACGACCTGCCAGAACCCGCCACCGCACCACCAAAATTTTTGGAAGTGCGGTTTGGACCTCGAGCCTCATCTGTGGATCCAGCGCGGAGAGCTCTGGGATGTGGTGCCTTATGGAAATGTTTAAATGAACGATGCGGGAAGCGTCTTTCCGAGCTCAAAACGGGGTACGTCTCCACAGCAATGTTTATTGCTGTAGACGACAATCGGGAACTTACGCACGAGTACAACAAGTCGTCAGTACACAAAACAACAGTAAAACAAACAAACAGATCCACTTTATGACGACATGACTGCTAGATATAATGTACACACCAGGATGAGAAGATGTACCATTTCACGACAAGCAAACAAATCATAACCAATCAATGGCGCCAACTTCTTCCAAATAATCCTTGAGGACAGTATTCCAGCTGTGCGCCGTGCGACTCAGTTCAAGACGGGTGGATGCCGGGGTAGCAGACACTGGCTTCTGGTAGAACCACATAGTGTTCCAAACATTATCTTTCGAAAGTAGGATGATCAGAAGTATGGATACAAGATGCAGAGAGATATGTACCGGTGATTCGGTCGTTCAAGTAGGTTGTCTGGGGATCAATGTGAGCAACTCGGATAGAGTTTCACTATGAAATGGATGCTTACCCTCTCCATAAGAACTTCTGCTCTTCCTTCTCTGGGTTTGGCACCATTACTTCCCTTGGAGATGGAGAAATTGATCGGCGACCCATCATTGACGACCGAAAATCTGGAGCTAGATGAATATCATAATCATTGCTTTATACAAAAAAACCTACCTGAGTGTCTTCCTTTCGTATTGGTGGCTATGCTCTCTTCCCCATTGAACGCGGGTGTTGGATGCAACGGTCTTGTCCGGGAACGGGTTACTGGGGTCCGGAATGATGACCGCATCGGGAGACAAGAGATTGAACTCAGCCCCTGTTGCATCGCTCAAGTAAATGTGCTGGTGCAGGCAGAAATCAAACTTACAGTCGCTTTGAATGTCAAAGACGATAGCCGTCTTGAACGGCTGGGGGTGCTGGACGATATAGTTGTACGCATCCATGACCTTTCCAGCGGCATTTCTGACTTCACTCTTGGCCGCCTCCTTCATCAGCACCCATAGTTCGACAACATTCAGAGTCGTCATAGAAGAGGATCGGGCCACAGAGCCAGCCCACTCGACAAAGACGTTATTGTGCGCGGGATCAGCAGTGAGCCTGTTGTTGATCTCCGGGTCACCACCCACGACGGACACTTTTTTCTGCATGAACTCGGAGAACGTCCTGAACTGTTCTTCTTTCATTACGGAAGCATCAAACTTGCCGCCCGCCCCGATCCCGTTGAACGCAGCAGTAACACTCGTAGAGAATCGTTCATTGACAGAGCTTTCCGAGTTGGACGCCCACACGTTCTGCACAGGCGCAAAACGTGAGAAACGACGCAGGAAAAGGGGATTGGTCCGGCAGCTTACCAATTGGAATCTGGCGCCAAACGCAGAATTGATGATGACATGACTACCCCAGGACGCAAAGAAGTCCTTCCAGTCCTGAACAACTTCCTTGTTGCTGCCGTTACCAATGGGGGACATCTCTTCAAGCCTCCTTGCGAGTGCCGTCTCGGCAAGCAGGTCGGCATAATTTCGCATCGAAGCGAGGTAGGTGTCGGCGTTGAAGCTGTACATCGCCCACTGATCTTCCTTCCTGTAAGTCTTATCGACAGAATAGGAGACAGAAGCGCTCGCGGACACGGCAAGGTAACGGGCTGAGAGAGACGCGTCGATTTTCAGTGAAGAAGCGGCTTCGACACCGTTTTTGTAAGTGACATAGTTCCCGTCACTACTGTTGAATTCGGTGACGCCGATGACCCGTGGCACATCGTAGATGATCCCCCCTAGGAAGCCAAATTAATGATGGGTCACGAAACCCGAAATTCGTCGTGGATACTTGCCTACTTCAAGTTTTCTAGTGTCTTCATCAGGCTCGAACTGGAGAACTCTGCGGGCTCTCCTCACAGACGCGAGTACCTTGATGATGAGCCATGATCAGCGTAAACCTTCGTGACCAAGTAGCTCAAAATGCAAACCGATTTAATGTCCATCGGACTTGCTGTAGTAAAGTCCAAGCTATAGCCCAGGACATCAGTTGGAGGAAATTCTTTGAAGTCGGATAGTCTAGTGACGGCCATTATAGTGGACAGTGAAGATAGTTCGAGCAGCGGAGCAACAGCCTGATGAAAACGACCATGAAGGGGCCCCTCTTATAGGTAGTAGAGATAGTGTTTACGTACTCGATTCGCCATAGGCCCATGACTCGACAGAATGCAACAGTTGTACTCGCAAAATTATAAATCACGTTTCATGGTTCAGGACGGATGAGAAGACAAATGGTCATTGATAATGACATTCCACGTCGAAAATGGACGTCGTGCCGGACAATCTGCGCAGCGCGCGTCCACATGACGCTTCCATATGGTCGGAAATTTGAGGGAATGGGCGGCATCGAGGTGAAGCTTGAAGGGCAAACCGTTATACCAATGTAGACCAGGAGAGTACATGTGACCAGCGCCACCGTCATGTTTATTACATAACGTGTATTCACATCAACTTACATGTCGACCATCTTGAACCAAGCTAGATCCAACTTGTCATATTCCGTTTAGATCTTGATATGATTTAGCAAGTCTCACGTTCAGCTGCCATGGACGAACTTTGGCGTAATTTGGACTTGTTATATCTGCGGAGTACCGTGAAGCAGATTGCTGTCCTGATGAGTAGACCGCGAAAGCATGCCAAGGATTAATTAGTATCGTCCTCTCGGACCTCTACTTAACAGACACTTCTCGCGGCGTCTCGACCCCAAGTGACTTCCATAGGATTCTACACTATGGACCTCCCTGCCGTTGATCGCCTTGGCTATGCTATCAATCTTTCTGACATTACCCCCTTTGACATCGGCGCAGCACGTATCCATCGTTTTTCGTCCTCTCATTGCTGACAATAACATACAAGGTCGATAACTATATCATACTCGCAAGGCGTCTGCTTAGAATCAACTTCGATAACGTTCGTGACGTTACGATTAGTGAGTATTGCCTATTACTGAGATCCTTTAATTACTGACTTTGCACACCAGACGGTGTAACTTACAGCGTCCCAATAAACGTTACTGTCGCAGATGACAACCGGATTACACGGGGCGAATATATCACGTTCCCTAATGGCAGAGAGGCGGCGAACGCTTTCGGTGCAGATGCTTCTTACCCCCTCCGGTACTTTGCTGTGTCAGGCACCACTTCGGGAGCCTACGCAGCCCGGAAATCGTTCCTTGAGGGCTTTCAGTTTGCTTTCTTCAGCTACACAGAGGGATCGTACACTGCCCGAATCCGGGACTATGACGAGTTTCTCGTGGAGACGCAGCTCATCAATGGACTGAGCGGGGTTCCAAAACCATTCGATTCATCGAATGCAACCACCGTTAAAAAATACCGCGACTTCTTCCGCAGCTACGGATCGCACGTTGTCATCAATGCCAATTACGGAGCTCGTTACCCCCTGGTTAGGTCATCCCGCACAATCAACTGTTTTCTAACGCAAGTCTGGACAGCAAGTCTGGGCTTCGAACGAGACCCCAGCTGTGAACGCTATGTTCAACACTAACGTCAAGGCCAAGTTTAATGGTATTCCTTCCGGCGGAGATTTCGATGCGGCGGTCAAGACTCAAGACCAATACAGACAATTCACAGAGTACTTCCAATATCTCCTCACGGTTTCAGGTGAAGGGGATAGTTCGAACCTCGCCAATACTAATGCCACGTATGCTGACTATCAGGCATGGATCAAGACTATCCCAGAGTACAGGCCGTCTCTACTGAGCTTTCAAGTCACCGAACTGTGGTCGCTTATGAACAACGCTGAGAGCACTGTGCTCAGGAGCTACGCAGACCCGCTCTATGACGCGTTCATGTGGATCGTTGGCAACCCAGACGTCTACAAAACGCCTGTCTCTCTGGACATACAATCCGGTACGTCTGATTCTCTTTGTACGTAGACTTGCTGGTCATGCGATTAGACTGGGCCGAATTCAACTTGCTTACACCTAGCGCAGTGATACTCCCAAACCCCGCATACCCCTACCCCCCTACGAACACCGTCGCTTCCGACACCCGCGTACAGTGGGGAAAGGAGCATAGCCACAACTACCAGCGCCAGACCCTCAGGTACGTACACAGGTTTCTGGAAATTTGTCGTCTCTCAGCCGTCATGAAGGTTCTTCGTCGTAAACGACGGTTCTCCAATCGATTTCTCCATTTCTCATGGAAGTCTTGCGGGACCGTCCACTACGGGTAAAGCAATCGTCACGATCGAGAGCGTATGTCCACTTCCGATGCGTCTTGTGCACTCTTTCGTTCATGTGTGATCGTAGAAAAACTTTGTAAACGACGTCATCACTGGTGAGCGTCTTTCATTTTCTACTTGAAGGAAGCCTTACTATCAGTACCCTTTGAAAGATAACAAATGGAAGTGAGTTTCCTTTACACAGTCCCAGATTGTTGTGGTCTCCTCATACTTTTGTGATAGCACGAAGTGGTTCTTCAAGGTGCCGGTCAGTAGCACACCCGTTGCTGAGAGCCACGGCAGGGCTTCTAGGCCATTCAATAATTGGAGTGACGTCCTCAAGGACTACCTTAAGAAGTACGAAACTCAGACCACGATGTAAACCCATCCTCAAGTCGATCCGCAATGCTTCCCCTCAAATGTGAACTCAACATGTCGAGGTGAAACTGTAAGCTAGTTGAAAGTGGGGTTGTGCACATTGATTGTAGGTGTATATTATGAATCGAAGTTGATGCCGAGTTGAACGTGCACCTTGCGGTGCCGGAGTAAGAGCGGGCGAATGGCTTTCTCCTTACTTACCCGAACAGACCCGGGGTGGAATTCGAGTATCGTGCTTACCCGTCGACGTTACAATCGACTAAGTTGCTACGACTATGGAACGCCAGGAACCTTCCGATCAGATCAGTGGCGGCCTTTCTTTATCTGACTAACACAGTTTTTATAATCTAGATCCATAGTAGATCGACTAACCGTATATCGCCGCTCACAGGGACGGCGACGCCGAAGCAAAGCGAGGTGGAGGTAAAAAAAGGGGGTTCCTGTCACGAGTTCCTTCTACTCCACATCACGATTCACGATTGCCTCGTTCCCAACTGTTCTCTGTTAGCGTGGAGGTGACATTGATGCATCTCGACTTTCAGGATCCTGTGATACGGCCGCGCGCGCACACACCCTCATTGTTATGAGTCTTGATCAACCTTTTTCATTTTGTAGTCAGTGATTTCTTTTCGCCATAGAGTCGGTACACTGCGGTCCCATCACGATCGTCACGTAACTTCCTGCTTCGGGAACAACAGAATGACACCCCGAGGTAGCCAAAAAATCTCTGCAGTGCTATTTCAGCGCCGACAACGCCACTCAGGAAGGTCGGAGAGTCACGGGAGATGGACGGAGAGGGGTCCATGTACCTCTTCCATATCTATGGCCCTGACGCAAGTCAGTAGTTGGCGCGTTGTCGCCGCTCTCTGTTTTCTGCTGAAATGGTTCAGACGGTTCATTTCCGTCCATCCCCTTGATGACTCCATTGACATGTGCCTCCGAGTTCTCCTTTCAGAACCTCTATGGTAGTTTATGATGAGGAAGAGGGATCGCGGCTCAGATCTCCGCGCTCTATCACCGATCCATGTCATGTCAGATATGATATGCTTCGTTCGGTTCAACGTCCCTATATACTTCCGCGCACCTGAGCTAGAGTGGATTTACTGCCATCCGTTACACTTCTTGCGCCCGCGCTGGCTTGTCATACTGTAACTTGGCCGTTGGTTCCATCTTATCACACTATACAATCCGAGACATGATCCAATTCGATCGCGGGATGTCCGATTCGACTCACGCCGTGCCCAATCTATTCTCCCTTGTCAAGTGCCCCGATCGAGAGCAAGTACCTGTCAAGAATGTCGTCCCACGAATACCCGTTATTCCTGTCACTCATTTGGAGCGTCTCTGGCGTGAGTGAAACAGGGGCACCGAAGAACCACACTGTATTCCATATGTCGTCCGTAATGGAATTGTTGAGGTATGAATTCTGTGCGCAGCTGCCGTCAGTCAGCAGAATAACACCAGAGACGACAGGGAAAGAAGTCCCAAAAAAAGTGTGCTCGTACGTTTTCGATGAAGGCTTCTGCTTTTCCTTGGCGCCACCCAGGACCGTTGCTACCGTGCGAGATCGAAAAGTCGATGGGGCTTCCATCGTTAATGACAAAAAACCTGAGTGGAGGTCAACAATGCAGTCGAGTCGTATGGCCTACGGTACACATACCTCAAAGTCTTCCTCTCGTAATCATGACTGTGTTCTTTTCCCCATTGCACGCGGGAAAGTGAAGCGACCGTTTCCGGTGGATACGGATTCGTATCATCGGCAAGAATTATCGCACTAGGAGTGAGAAGGTTGAATTCGGCCCCTGGAGTTTGACATGCGGTAGTAAGTGCACCGTCCTCCCACACAGTGCGAAAACTTACAGTCACTTTGGATATCAAAAGTGATAGTGGTCTTGTATACCCTTGGGTGTGTGAGCATCCACGTAAACGCCTGATTGAGCTGTTCTGCATAACCCTTTAGGGTGATATTCGAGGACGTGTACATCAATGACCATATAGCGTTTGTATGGAAGCCGATATGCGTTGGCGTTCCCGTGTAAACGGTGGCAGACCACTGTGAATAGTTCTGAAAATTCGTCGGGTCGGATGTAAGGTTGGAGGAGAGTTGTGCGTCTCCACCATTCACCGTCACGAGCCTCTGAAGGTATTCAAGAAAGATTTTGTACTGCGCCTCGGATTTGACATTTGCGTCATATTCTCCTCCGCTAGGGATGCCGTTGAAGAAAGCCTTGACGTTCGTTGCAAACTTGGCATTGACAGACGCATTTTCATTTGATGCCCACGTATTCTGTTATGGCAGTGAGCACGAACGTGTGCACGCGTGTAAAACATGAACACAAACAATCTGGTATCGTGCTCCGTAGCTGGCATTCAATATGACATGCGTGCCAAAACGCTGGAAAAAGCTCCTATAGTCTGCCACAACGTCTTCCTTGTTGCCGTTGAACTGTTGTGGCAAATCCTCTACGCCTCGCAATAGTGCTGTCTGATTGAGCAAATCGTCATAGTCCGCGAGGCGTGCTGCGTATCCAGAATGGAGGAAGCTGTAGAACGCATATTGGTTCTCGCGGATGAATGAACGGTCATGCGCCAGTGCCATAGCGGGGTCGGTACCCGTGACGGCGAGGTAACGTGCGGGAAGTCCTGCGTCCGCGTTAAAAGCTTTCTGTGCATCGCTGCCTGTGGCGTAACTCAGAAAGGTTCCTTGAAAAAGGGTTTCTTGTGATATGCGGACATTCTGTGGGACATCGTACACCACGCCATCTGTGATACAAAGGCTATAGGACGTCAAATCAAAGAGGTAATAAACGCATACTGATGTCAACTGGACGAAGGTCACTGTCGATATCAAAGTCGATGATTCGACGACCTTTGAGTACCGAGGCTGCCGCCTGGAATAGGAGTCGTTGAGTTCAGATGTAATGTGAGATCGTTAAGATCCGAGGACCCACAGCGCGCAGGTCCATAGTAGGTGAACGAGAGAGATCGATGCTATATCCAAGCCAGTCTATAGCTGGGAGTTCACGAACCACCATCTTGTCGTGTAAAGGTGAAGAACAGCAGTGCGTGCGTTCTGTAGCACTATATATAGTGCCACAGAACGCACGTATATCGCTTTGAGTATTCCCAGCGACTTGGTTCTATACTTGTGTACGTTGGTTACGGAGGTAAATATCTCGTTTCATACCATCTGTGGATTAGACAGGATCAAGAATAGCAGGAGATATGTGTTACCAACTTACCATTTGTGTCCCGCACTGGTGGAGAGAAGGTGGATTACCTCAGCTACTCGGCGACATCCATGTTCATTACACCGCCACACCGGCAGGTTCAACCGCATCAAGAACGTTGCACGCAAAAAGAAACCAGACGCAAAATGGTGCGAAAAGGTGGCGATATAATCGGTTGGCAGCGGCACTAAAATACTCGTTATGAATACCGCGACGAGTCGGTGGACCGTGCCCTTTCGGATGACGGTGAGAAGCTGGACGCGACTAAGCTCAACAAGATTATCGTATTTTGGTACTCGTTTAACACTTTATGGCACGTTCTTGTGTTCTTACATGATGTCCACGACAGCATTGGCAAAGTAGGAGATATCGTCGACGTCGGACCACTATTTTTCCAATCGGCTACTTTTAGATCGGCGATTGTCCGAGTTGCCAGTCGACCATACTATCGCTTGCTGTCACGCCATTAATCGAGAAACTTGAATAACATAGCAAATAATACGAGACTCGTTACAAAGGTGCGTACATAACTTTTTTTTTTCTTTTGTTCATTTTACGGTGCAAATCACAGTCATCTAAGTTATAGTACCACAGACGGTCTAAGAATGGAAAACGTGCGCCGTTCATAACGCAAGTCGCAAGCTGCGGGTACCCACGCGTTAGTCTGATTAGCAAGTCTTTTTCGCAACTCCAGAGCTCGTACCATCGCTACAGAACGCGTCGACTTATTCGACGTCACCAAGATGGATGTGAGACAAGTCTTTTTGCACGGTGTTGAATTTTAGCGGCAAGTCCGTTGGTGATATCCGATTCAGAAGATGTACCTCGTAAATCGGACGGGCCCGACCCCGTCCTACCCGTTCCTGGGTTTATCACGGCGACAACAAGGGAGATGTACAAAGCGAAAGAGACACACCGAGGTTGGAATACGCATGATGTTGGTGTGGAAAACGATACTGAGCACTTCCAGATGGAATCGATTCGTTTATATACCTTTGGGAGGCGAGCAACAGTGGGCTATGCTGACCACGCCATGCAAGTGACGTCCGTCATCAGGTTCGCTCGATCTTTTTTTTCTTTCAAAAGACAAAGTGCCGTTAACTCACTCGCAATCGCGGTTGTCCTCGGAGGCCCCGTCCGTGACCGCGTCTTACTTATCCCGGCTTCTGTCAGCGGACGTCGTCACGCCGCTCCGGCCTTGTCCCAATTGTCCGAGAGCGCATGGATTGCGCCGGAAAATTTTGTGAATCTGCATCGAAGACGTTGTGGCAGGGCTTGAAAAATCTCTAGATACTCACCAGTTCTGCCATTTACAGGGGTATCATGGAAAGGACGGGCAAGTATGGGATGGAGGTGAAACTATCAGCATGTCAACACTCCTTGTTGGCCAAGTCATCGGATGTTCTTAAGCGTTGATTTAGTGCTCAATAAACAAGATATTGTCGTACATGTGAGTTCCGATCCAATCAGCGCCCTCGTGGACGCTCGAAAAGATCTTTCTGAAACGCAACGTAAGATGTACCTCTCCAGCGCACTCGTATGAGTTCCCACCATCCCCGGCATCACATAGTGGTGCTGCGACATAAAGGCAGGGCCACCTTGAGGCGCCGAGCCACCTCGGACCAAAAAAAGTTAGATGTCTGTGCATTGCCAGTGTCTTTTCCGATATGAGAGGACTCATTCGCACGATGATTAGAAGAACAGGAAAGACATCAGACTCTAAGCTTCAATAACAACACGATAGAGGAGTGGAAAATGACATACAGCTGTGAGATGCAGAAGAAAAGCCAAGAGGTCGAGAATATCAAATCCGGATGCATCCCGATAACCCCACAATCCGGAGTCTAGCGTGCTGACATGCCACTCCGTGCAGCACGACCATTGTTTACCATCAACTCTACCAGGCTCTGCACCACAGCATACATGTGACACTGTAAAAGATGCGGAATGTCAGGAGAGATGGGATTTGAGGATGGATAGATCTGATCTTGTGTTTGGTTATTTACATTCGGGCGTGCAATTGCCAATGGGAGGATGGCAGTCCTCGCTAAGGATGTCTAACAGAGAAGTGGGCAGACTTGGTTACCATAAGTGCGTGGAGATCAATGGGGCTTGATTCCATGCTCCGGCTTATGGCGCAATATTTGCACAAATATTTGTCACCGCATTGCGCGTTGTGCGCGCCGCGTTTTGTCTTGTGCACATTGCGTTTAATACCGCGTTTATCTTGTGCACACCGCGTTTATCTTATACATGCCGCGTTTTATTCTGTGTCCACTTCAAGTTGTGTGTATCATTGCTCTTACAGTACTAATATCCCGCTGGTTTCACTAACTCCGAGTCCAAGCCATTAACACTACCATTAGAAACTTCAAATCCAACGTACAAAATGTATATTTCTACAAACATATGTGTAATTCATTGATGAGGTGGCCGCTCTCGTCGTTCGTCGCCCGTCGCCCCCACGTCGTCTCTGCTGCGCCCCTGTCGTGCCGGTGACGATGCTGCAGTCAGGGGGCTGGCCTGGACGTGTTGTCAGCGACGATGACACGGTGGTAGTGGTAGCGTGGTTGCTACTACTGCGCTATGTCGTCCCCATCAACGACACAGTGGGGGCCGGGCAGGGCGCGTCGTCGTCGTTGTCGACGCGGCAGTAGTGGTGACGTGGTCGCTGTCACTGTGCCGCGTCGTCCTCGTCGATGACATGGCAGGGGGTTGCGTGGTCGCTGCCACTGCGCCGCCCTCGCCGACGATTCAAACACGGTGGGGTAGATGGGACGGACAGTGATGAGGTCAGCCGCCGTTGTTGACGATGCGGTGGTGGTGGCGGCGGGGCTGCCACTGTTGATGCCGCGCCGTTATCGACGATACGGTGGTGGTGGCAGTGAGACCCGATACTCACAACGACACTGGAATTGGCCTGTCGATGCGGTTACCGGTTCTGGAGGATGTTATGACAGAGCTTGCCGCGTTCGGGTGGAACATGCATGAGAGGAATTTGATGGTGGGCGGTTTGTTGGAGTAGGATTCGTCGAACGACAGTACGAACTCGAATGTGCCATGGTGTGTTGGCTGGTCATCGGGTGTCACAGGAAGCGAGATCAGGGGAGCGAAAGAGACTTGCCTGGGCCAAATATCACGGCGTTCCATACCATGATGTTATCGGGACATTGGCTCCCCGAAACTCCACTCGGTGGGTCGCTCGACAGCCGCTTAAAGTCGCGGATAAGGGGTCACTACTGCCACTAGTAGTTGCGTCGTCGTTGTCGATGACCACATGGTAGTGGGGTCAGCGTGAACACGTCGCCATGGTTGACGACGCGGTGGTGGGGTCGGCGTGGACGCGTCACTGCGATTGACAACGGAATGGTGATAGCAGCAGTGTTTCTGCTGCTGTTTGGTCGTGGTCAGCGGAGTCGTGGTGGGATGACTTCCGTATTTGGAAGCCACCACCCAGTCGTTGAGCATCGATGCATTCCAGCCACTCCCACATCCGTATCCCACCACAGCGTCGTTGACAACGACGCGGCAACAATGGTGGCAGCCCCCCCACCACTACCATTGCGTCGTCAGCAACGATGACGCGTCCATGCAGACCCAACCACCACATCGTTGGTGACAGACTGCGCTACAACGTGTCCTGGCCACTCCCCCACAATGACGACAACGACAGTGGGCCTTGTCCAGCCTCATCTGTGTCGATGATGATGACAGGGGGCAAGGGCAACACGACTCGGTGCCACGACGACAATGATGTGTCCACCAACCTCACCACCTCACCGTCAGTAATGACGATGCGCCCACTCCGACCCTACCACCGGTCTGTCAACAGTGATGACGCATCATTACCAGACGACGCGGTGGAACCACCAGCGTTCCGATGACCATTACCTGCGCGTCATCAGGGTGTGATGATGATCATGTCACCATGACCTCCTCGTGGTCTTCGGGGAGTTGCGGACAGTGGTGGTCGTTTCACCGAGTTGTTGACATTATTGGCACTGTGGTTGAGACCCTGAGTGCCACCATGTCACCGCCGTTGTTGTGAGTACGGTGGTGCGTGCTGTTGGCACTGTCGGCCTGTCAGTGTTGTGTCTGTGAGGTAATACAGTACTGGCAGTTGCAAAGCAGTAAGTAGTGTTGCACATTGTAGGGACCATCAAGCAGATTCCACCAGTGAGGCTGAGGAGATGATCTGCAAAGATTTTGTCGAGCCCATCTCCTTCTGAGATGTGTGGATCATGCCCTCTCACCATGACCACTACACATCACCAGCTGTTCCGTTCCAGTGCCTCGTCCAGCATTCACTGGTCACTCGAGCTTTGATTGTTTGGTATGCCCTTACAGCTTGATCAGTCTTGGTGTACAGCTTCGGGCAGGAAAAGCCTATGGCTTTTTGCCCACCCCATCATCGTACTTCAGTTTCATGTACATAGACACTCGCTATACCGAGAATTCTGTCCCACTTATTTTTTTGGGGGTCTACCACTTCATATGTGCAAGATAAAATGCGGCGTGTACAAGATAAACATGGCATGTATAGGATAAATGCAGTGTGCACAAGATAAACGCAGTATTGAACGCAATGTGCACAAGACAAAACGCGGCGCGCAACGCGGTGACAAATATTTGTGCAAATATTGCGCCATACAAAGCTGCCACATGTCCTGCTCAGGCCATTTATGGCATTTTTAAGGTTGCTCCCCTTTCTGTTTTGCAATGAGCTCTCCAGGTTTCTTGACTGTTTCCCAAGGCCCACTTCAATGAAGTATGTAAGTCTCAAATCCTGAAGTGCACCACTTGAACGTGTGTTCTCTTAGTCCCCCTTTTCCATAGTTAGCTCGCAAACATGCCAGTGGAGGTTGCCACTGCTGATGGGCTAAAGGGGAACACCGGATGCCATATTGTGGTAGAGCTCACGTAGCCCATCTTGAACCACTGTACGTGACCTTGGATTCATAATGCCGTGTGCTTGTACCATTTTCGATAGATGGGTGCCAGAATTTATTTATGGTCATGAAGGCATTATGCAATGGACATTAGTGTGCTTGTAGCGACTGCAATGTAGCTTGCCTTGAACGACTGGGATATGATCATTAGCTTGCTGAACATAAGGCAGGAGAAATACCCAGCAGTGCATTTGAGGCTTGTTCTAAAGTATCTACCCTTGTCCTCATCCCAGTCTTCGCTCAATATCTTGATCATGTCCACCCTCAAAGTTCAGTATCCCCAGCTTGGCAACTCTGGTCTTCAAGTTCCTGTCCCCATCGTAAGTGCCATGCAAACTCAGTGTAAAATGATACTAAATAATCATTAACTTGGGGCCATGGTTGGTTTTTGATTCATTAAATGGGGCATGTGTGTATTCTCTCTGCCTATGCTCACACCTTTTTATTGTGATGTGAACAATGTAGTTGTAGCCAATAGACTCGCTACCCATAACAAACCACCAACTTCCTCACATGCCTATGCATCAATACTATCTTTGGCACCACCATATCAGCGATGAGCTCCCTGTTGGCCTCTGAGAAACACAAATGGTGCTGCACCCAGTCCTGGCAATCCCCTGTTTCGTCCACCAGATAAACATGGAACCTACACTCGTCAGAATTGAAATCGAAAGGACATGCATACAAATGAATTATCCACATCAAATGATCTGATCCAAGATTATGAATGCATCCCATCCCCACTCCCCACCAGTGATCAACAACACCTGCACATTAACCATGCCGACATGGTCACTGTGACTGTCACCTTTTTTTGGTCTACATGATCCTGACTGACTTGTGAGTCCAAGAACGTCAGTTAAAGCACATAATACCCACAAAGACATTTAAATCCCCAACACGGGATTCTGCATTGATTGTGATTGTCTGTTGACCCTAGTTACTTTAGATGAGGTTGACCATGATGAACAAATTGACATACCATAACACCTTGTCCACTGGGGGAGGTAACTACATTAGATGCACTCCTGCCTGACGGCGCTGATCCATCATTTGCCTGCTGCGCCAAGTGTGAAATCAACCACCAAGGTGAGGTTGACCACCACAAAGATGACTCACTAGGTTTGTCGTAGTGCCTTGTCCACTGGGTCCGCTGGGTGAGGCCTTGTTGACAGGAACGTCCTCTGCCAGAGGCGCTGATGCACCACTTGCTCACTGCGCCTAGCAGAATAAGAGAAGGTATGACGGGACTGTTATCACCAATGATTAACTTTTTTTACCGGGTTTGTTTCCACGGGACGCGTAGCATCTCGTTTGCTCTGGAAGACGTTCTCAAATAAGCCCTTCCTCGGCCCGGTGGGAGGCACTGCTTTTTTTCCTGGTCTTGGAATGCGTCCCGCTACCGTTCGCTAGGAGGATATGCAATCAGACTCGAGGCGCCACACTAATTCTTTCCTATTCAGGATGCTCACCCACTCATGTTGACCCATGGCCATTCCCGAACGTCCCGCATTCCCAGGTGGGGAACCAGGTAGAGAATTGGGGCCAAGTTCATGTGATCATCAATCGGATTTGTCCCTGGTTGCGTCCCTGGTATCCCTCATCTTCCTTACCCACGTTTTAAGTATTGGTAATTGCCAAGATGACTTGGTCACATTGGGAGACCTCTCTGGTGGCGACTCTGGGGGGTGGACTATTAGTGGGATGTTTGAGGAGGGTACCACAGGAAGAGAAGAAGGCAGTGGCCCTTTTTCCTCAGGCTTATGTATAGAGGCGGCTGGGGATGGCACCTTTCAAGTGTCAGTATAAAAACAAAAACAAAATAGACCAAAGTGGCCACCAACCTTGTCATAATCGAACAAAGGTTCTGGTGTGCTTGACAGCAACTCATCCTGTGTGATCATAAGAACTCGATTTTAAAGTCAAGCAAGTACATACATTGAGACCGATTTCACCATCTTCACTCGATTTTGACTTGGCCGGTGGGGAATCCAGTAAGTCATTCTCTGGGGTCGAAATCATCTCTTCTGGCTGTTCATTCTCCTTGAGAGGACGTATAGAATAGTGTGGGGACCGAATATCCAATGAGACCCCATGCTGAAGTATTCGAGTTTCTCATCACCTACCTCAAGTGGGTCATGACTTTCAGGTTCTTCCTGGTGCATTTAATTAGTCACTTTATGCATACAGGAAGGTAATTCCATACTTGTGACTTGTCATCGTGGTTGCTCAAAGTTGAAGATTGCTTAGCAGCTTCTTCCTCTTGTGTGGTCGCCTGACACAGTGTAACATTTTCAAATGTGTCATAACATGCCTGTACTCACAATGATCCGGGAGAGACTTTCGATTGTGATTCTCCCACCCTTTTCTCGAATTGCGATCAGCTGGTCGTCCGGTGAGATTGTGATTGATCGCGTTTCTTGAGGTCGTTTGATAAGACAGAGCTGGGCATGTGTAGACGTGTCCCAGAATGTGACAGTGTGTCACATGGAGTATGTGATGAATCTCCCGTGCTTTGGCAGAGCAATGCATGACTCTCTGCTGCTATGAGGAACTCCCCATTCTGCGAGTACTGATGAAGTGGATGCATCAATCTGCTTCATTTTGCTGTTGGACATGACAAAGAGATGGTCGTTGGACCATACCAAGCCTCTGTTGTAGCTTGGGATGACACCTATTGGAATGTCCACAAGCAGACGACCGTTATTGCTATCCCAAACTCGAATGGTGTCTTCTGTGGTTGTTGCAATTCGATCTCCCTGTGGTGAATATTTCGTTCCATATAGTGGTTGCTTGTGGTCAAGTGTCTGCACTCATTCGTGTGTTTCCATGTTCCAGATGGATGCCCTCCCATTCGATGACCCAGAGACGAGTTGAGTGGAGTCAGGTGAAAAGTTGACTGCATATATCCCCTTCGATTTCAAACCGTCCCTTTGTGAGAAGACTCATTTGCATGCCTTTGCATCCCAGACGATCATGTCGCCATGGAGGGTCCCATTGGCAATCCACCTCCCATCGTTGGACACAGCAAGACACAGGCTACCAATCCCTTTCAAGCTCACCACCTGGTTCCCATCTTCTACTCGCCATAGTGGAACCTTGAAATCCTCTCCTCCGCTCAAGAGATGCTCACTATTGGTGGAAAATGTCAGTGCCCAGATGTCATCACCGGCATCCATTTCAATTGGTGCATTCTCTTGGTATGCACCAGTCATTGTCGACAGCTTTCTTCTTGGTGACTGGATTCAGCAGGGCAGGGGAGTGCATTACAAGTTCGATAGACAGGACGACCATCTGGCGAGTCTGTTCAGACAATGTTGGCGATATGATTTAGGTCCAGCTGGTCAACATTATCATGGGCACTTCCAGAATGCACAGGCTTGGTAACCACAAAGTTGCCACGTGCCGGGCTGCTCTGGCTATTTCAAGTTACGACATTTTCTAGGTTGCTTCCCTTTTTCTGTTTTACGACAAGCTCTCCAGATTTCTTGACTGTTTCCTGAAGCCCCAATGAAGTATGTATGTCTCAAATCCTGTGACCAACAATGTTTGAAGCATGGGATTGTCAGAGTTATACGGACGTCTCCCCTGAAATGAAAAGGATTACTGTACCTGGAATTACACACACTGAGAATGTGGATCTTTTGATGAAGTTCACTACTTGAGCGTGCATAGCTTGCGAGCATGCCAGTGGTGATTGCCACTGATGGGCTAATGAAGAGCGCCAAGTTGGTCTGATGCCAGGTGACTACTGAAACGAAAGTTGAGCTGAACATTGCTATGGACGTCGCATGACATGGAGGACAGCATCATGACTTGCATGCATAGGCTGTCACGCATTCCTTTCACCCGTTCACGCTGATGTACCACCTGCCCTCAACACTTCGCTTCATTGTCATTGTTGTGAGCTCCTCTTCTTCACCCTGTTCTCACATCAGATCCACTATGCCACCCATGATTCCCTCATCTCGACAGTGACAACAACAGCACGGTTATCCTGCCAATCTCATCACTTGGCTCACTGGCTTACTCTGTGCCAGGTGATGCGCTGGAACAGTATTCTACTTAGCATGTGTCAGATGATCTAACATGAAAAGAAGCTCAGGAAAGATGTTGTTCGACCATCCCCAATTTCCAGTTTTTCTGTGATGCCCCATATGAAGAAGTGGTACTGCTACTTTTGTTCTGCACTTCTCTGCATTTATATGGTTCTTCACCCTCCTTGCAATGTTGCTGACCTAGCTCATTTTCAGACGACACTCCCAGGCAGGGTGCCATTGCATACATGTGCGATGTTGGTGTATCCTTCCTGGAACCTCTGTTTGTTTTGGCATGCTGTGTCGCTAGACTCACTCGTGATTGAGCACGTTCTCAACAGGTAGACTCGCTGCTGAACACCAGCCACAGGGTAGTGTTCATTTGGGTGGTCTGTGATATGAGTAAGCCCATGTCACTTATTATCATTGCACACCTGACCAACCCGACTCCCAGGCCACATTCAATTCTACCGCATGAATGTACCCACGTCAAGCTGGTTGAACAACTTGATCCAGACCTTTGCTACATGTGGTGGTATACTCTTTGGTACATATTGGACATGGCAAAAGAGGACACGCACAAGTGGCTGGTACTGCCGTCGGTCCAAATCGAGAAGGGACAGCCAGACATGGGTCTGATTTTGAAGGGGGAAGCGAGGACAGCGGGAGGCACATGTCAATCACAGGTGTGTACCCCTTATTTTGTCGTTGGGTGGAACTGGTGTTAATGTGCAAGACAGCGTGTGGATCACAGCTTAATGAGAGCGGTGCATTGAGCTTTCAGGTTTCCTGTGTTCTGACCAAGCAGCATGCTGGGTGGGGAACTAAGCACAATGGAGTCATTTGAACATGCCTAGAGAATGCATACATGCATGCAGACTATTTTTTTACTTTTACTTTTATAAGTTGGAAGGAATTAGAGCATAGCAACTCTCTTGGGGGGCTATTAGCTCCCACCTATGTAGTTGTGGCCAATAGACTTGCTAGTACTCGTAACAAACTGCCAACTTCTTGACATGCCATATATGAATGCTATATCTGCACTACCATGCCAGCAATGAGTGCCCTGTTGGCCTCTGAGACAAATAGTGCTGTACCCAGTCCTGGAAATCTCCTGTTTCATCCACCAGATAAACATGAAACCCACACTCGTCAGAAATGAAATCAAAAAGAACATACATCCAAATGAATCACCCATGTCAAACAATCAATGCAAGATTATGAATGCATTCTGTCCCTGCTTACTGCCAGTGATTGACAACACCTGCACATCAACTACACAGGCAAGGTCAGTGCCAAAGCTTCTTTCCCTCGTACCTCATGGCATTCTGCCAGGACCCTGAAAAAAATTTCAGTGATGAAGAAGCAACATATGGCGAGAATCACCAAGTCCTACCCCCCCTATCCCCCAACCTAGCACAGAATCCCCCCCCTATACCCATCCCATACCAGCTATGGTGGGAGGTGGTGGGAAAACTGCTCCAGGCAGCGACTCCCAGGTCCCAACTCCCACATAACAATCGATAATGACCAGGGCTACCAGAAGCAACGCCCACACCCACAAACACATGGCTGAGGAGATAAAAAGGTTGGAATATGATGTTAAGGATGCCAAAGGTGGAGGAGCATACCTAGAGAAATCACTTCTCAGTCTGGTGGGCCAACCCTTCACACTAGAACATTGTTAAACTCGGATCCTCCTGGGGGGAAGTCCGGAGTTTCGGAGGGTCGGAGGTACTGAGGGGTACGGGGCGAGTCGGAGAGGGGCGAGGACTCTTGGCGCAGGACTTATGTGTCGCGCCCTTGTACTCACGGTCCTCGGAGTCGGAGGTCAGAGAGGAGAGTCTTAGAGACTCAAGTGTGGGAGGAACAGGAGGAAGTTAATTCGATATTCAAACTGAAGTATCTACAACGAATTTACAGGGTTTAAATACTCCGGAGGTACACTGGATTTCTAAGCCGGAACGGACTATTACCGGAGTATTGGTAATATTGGTAATACGGAACTAAGACTGAGTAAGACGGAAAGGAGATATACCGGAATACTG